>LR812539.1:34090801-34183301 GCA_903798195.1 Danio kyathit
TATATAATTAGCTTTAGTTGATCATCAATTAATATTAATAATATATATTATTATTAGAGGTAGTAGTATGCCATAACATTTTAACTATTGACTATTTATAAATAATAATAATAATAATAATACTTATTAAGCCATATCACCCTGCAACCCAAGACCGGTTACTTACTGAAGCTAATCAGGGCTGAGCCTGGTCAGTACCTGGATGGGAGACCTGCTGTTGGAAATAATGTTAGTGAGGCCACAAAGAGGCCCTCAACCTGTGGTTTGTGTGAGTCCTAATGTCCCAGTACAGTGAAGGGGACACTATACTGTCAGTGAGACGTTAACTTCCTGACTCTGTGTGGTCATTAAAAATCCCATGGCACTTCTCGTAGTAAGTAGAGGTGTAACCCCGATGTTCTGGCCAAATTCCCTCCATCGGCCCTTACCTATCATGGCCTCCCAATCATTCCTATCCACTGAATTGGCTCAATCACTTTCTCTCCACTTCTCCAATAGCTGGTGTGTGGTGACCACACTGGTGCCACTGTCCTGTGGCTGCTGCACACTGGTGGTGGTGTGGAGAGACCCCCATGGCGCCGCGGATGGCCGCCTCGGCGTGGAGCTCTCCAGTTTATGTTCTGTTTTTGTTAGTCTGTCCTGTCCAGGGACGAGCTGCTGAACATTCGGCAGTGCACACCAACTAATCATCAACTGGATTTTGATATATCTGGCGTTTTGCGGAACATTGTTGTCGGCGGAGCAGCTGCTTTGTGGAAACTCTACAAGACACGCAGACGTGGGAAGCGAGTCGGCGCGCTCGTCAGGCTGAGACAGCACGGCTTCAGAACGGCGCTGCCTAGCATCCATCTGGCGAATCTCCGCTCTTTTCTTAACAAAATGGACGAACTACGTCTGCTCACACGCAAAAACAAGAACTTTAACAACTCTGCTGCGCTGTGTTTCACAGAAACCTGGCTGAACGAAGCCCTTCCGGACAGCGCATTACACCTACCGGACTTTCAACTGTACAGAGCAGATCGCGATACGGAGTTAACGGGCAAAACGCGCGATGGTGGGACATGCTTTTACATCAATAGGAGGTGGTGTACGGATGTAACTGTGTTAAAGAAACTGTGCTGTCCTGATGTGGAAGTACTTTTCATTAACTGCAAGCCGTTTTATGCACCGCGGGAGTTTTCCTCGTTCATTCTCATTGGTGTTTACATTCCACCGCAAGCACACGTGAGTACTGCGTTGCAACAGCTGTCTGATCTGATCACAGAGACTGAACAACGACACCCGGACTCTGTTTTTATCATTCGCGGTGACTTTAATCAGGCAAAACTCACACATGAGCTGCCTAAATTCAAACAGCACATTACATGCCCCACCAGAGACAATAACATTTTGGACCATTGCTACACCACAATAAAGGATGCATATCGCTCCATCGCCAGAGCAGCTCTAGGACTCTCTGACCACTGCCTGGTTCATCTTATACCAACTTACAGGCAGAAACTTAAAACTACTAAGCCAGTATTAAGGACTGTTAAGAGATGGACCAACAACTCAGAGCAGGACTTACAAGCCTGTTTTGAATGCACGGACTGGAGTGTTTTTGAAGCTGCAGCCACCGACCTGGACGAGCTCACCGACATTGTAACATCATACATCAGTTTCTGTGAGGAGTTATGCATCCCTACCAGGACCTACTTATCATTTAACAATGATAAACCATGGTTCACACCAAAACTTAAGACAGCTTCGTCAGGCAAAAGAGGATGCCTACAGGAGTGGGGACAGGTTTTTGTACAATCAAGCCAGGAACACACTGACAAAGGAGATTGGTGTGGCTAAGAAGAGCTATGCCAAAAAGCTGCAAAACCAGTTTTCTGCCAACTACCCTGCATCAGTGTGGAAAGGCCTGAAAGACATTACCAACTTTAAAACACCACCCCCCAGCATCGACAGCAACAAACATCTTGCAAACGAGCTGAATACGTTCTACTGTAGATTTGACACCTCTGACCAGACACCTCACACTAAAGGACATCACTGGACCTTTGCTGGACCCCCTGCAGTTTGCCTACAGAGCAAATCGGTCAGTGGATGATGCAGTCAACATGGGACTGCATTACACCCTACAACATCTGGACAAACCAGGAAACTTCGCAAGGATACTGTTTGTGGACTTCAGTTCTGCCTTTAACACCATTGTCCCATCACTGCTCGAGAACAAACTGACCCAGCTGTCTGTCCCCAGCTCTGTCTGTCAATGGATCACCAGCTTTCTGACAGATCACATCCGACAGCCGCACCATCAGCACTGGTGCCCCCCAGGGATGCGTTCTCTCCCCACTGCTCTTCTCCCTGTACACCAACGACTGCACCGCAAAAGACCCCTCCATTAAGCTCTTGAAGTTTCACTACTGTTATCGTCCTCATCTGGAACGGTGACGAGTCTGCATACAGACAGGAGGTGGAGCGGCTGGCTTTATGGTGCAGATACAACAACCTGGAGCTGAACACGCTCAAAACAGTGGAGATGATAGTGGACTTTAGGAGAAACCCCCCTGCACTCCCTCCACTCACCATCATGAACAGAACTGTGGCGGCAGTAGAGTCATTCAGGTTCCTGGGCACCACCATCTCTCAGGATCTGAAGTGGGACATTCACATAGACTCTATTGTGAAGAAAGCCCAGCAGAGACTGTACTTCCTTCGTCAGCTGAGGAAGTTCAACCTGCCACAGGAGCTGCTCGAACAGTTCTACTCAGCTGTCATCCAATCCATCCTCTGCACTTCAATCACCGTCTGGTTCAGCTCAGCTGCCAAAACTGACCTCCGTAGACTACAGCGAATAGTCTGGACTGCTGAACGAATCACTGGCACTACCCTTCCTACACTTCGAGAACTGTACTCTTCCAGAGTGAGTAAAAGGGCTCGCAAAATCACTCTGGATGCCTCGCACCCAGCACATTACCTGTTCGAACTGTTACCGTCTGGTCGGCGCTACAGAGCACCAAGCACAAAAACAGCCAGACACAGGAAAAGTTTCTTTCCTCAGGCCATCTACCTCATGAACAGTTAAATATTCCCCTATTGTGCAATAAACGTGCAATACTTTCACATACGCACTTGTACACAGCACCTTATAACAATATACAATGCAATACTTTCTCCATTCGCATTGGTACACAGCACCTTATAATCTGTATATTTACAACATATCTGTACATACAATTCAACATCCAGATATTTTTTTATATTTTTTACTTACTGCATATCTCTGTTTAATATTTATCGGCTTTTTCTTTTCTCATATTTAATTTTGTATTGTCACTTATCACTTTATGTATACTGGAAGCTTCTGTTGCCAAAACAAATTCCTTGTGTGTGTGAAGCACACTTGGCAATAAAACAGATTCTGATTCTGATTCTGATCATGATTGTGAAGCGATTTGGATGTATTGCCATGCATAATAGATGCGCTATATAAATACACATTATAATAATAACTTTTTTTTCATAAAGTCATAAAGAATACACATAAAAACAAAATAAAAAAAGTGTACAACTGAAAGATAAACAATGTCAGGGGCAAATACAATTAAGTATAAAGATATTAGTTATAGAGTTAGGAAAATATTATTAGAATGAGACAACGAGACAGTTTTAAGGGCTTTGGAATTGTATTAAACATTTGGTCTAATGTCTAATTAAAAAAACTGATCAAATGTCAAATGACAGGTCTAATAATATGATTAATTTCAACAACAATGATTATTTTTATAATATTCATTCATTCGTTCATTTTCTTTTCGGCTTAGTCCCTATATTAATCTGGGGTCACCACAGCGAAAAGAACCGCCAACTTGTCCAGCACATGTTTTACGCAGCGGATGCCCTTCCAGCTGCAACCCATCACTGGGAAACACCCACACACTGTCACGCTGGTATACAAAGAAGTCAGAGATGGTTATCTTTTCATTTAGTTTATTCAACGTAAATCATAAAAGGTATCACACAGTGCTGGGCAAAGGAAGATCATCCGAGGAACACCTCATACATCTTCGCCAGGTAAACCTGGCAAAAGTCAAGACGGGGTTAACACTCCTCACACCTCCGTTGGTGGCAGTGTGCACAAAGTGCAGGCAGGTGAATATAGATCTTCAGATGAGGTAAGACAATAAAGACACTTCCCTTTATCAGTGCGATGATTACGAAGACTCAGGAGGAACATCCGTGGAAGAAGAGAAGACGAGGGAGCTTGGGTGAAGACAACCATACGACTTCAATACCGGACGATGAGTGAACGGAGGAGGTGAGATTATATAGTGTCCGGGCTAATAGTGAACAGGTGCGGGTAATTAATAATCAGGGGAAGGTTCTCGGGATTGGATGGGACTGGTGTGAAGTGGTGAAGCTGGATTGGGTGAGTGAGGACGAGCCGGGGATGTTACAGTACCCCCCCCTCCACGGGTGACTCCTGGCACCCTAGATCGACGGCGGGGACGGCCACGCCCTCGTGGAGCTGGACGATCGGGATATCTCTGATGGAATTCTTCGAGGAGAGATGGATCTAAGATGTCATCGCGGGGGATCCAGGATCTCTCCTCAGGGCCAAAGCCCTCCCAGTCTACAAGGTACTGGAGCTGACCGTCCCGCCGCCGGGAGTTGAGGATTTCCTTGACCTGGTAGATGTTATCACCGATGACTTCCGTTTGGTCGGGAGGGGGGGGTGGTTCGGGTTCTGCAGAGGGAGGAGATACAGGATTAGTGTAGGGTTTGAGGAGGGAAACATGAAAGGATGATGCTATACGGTACTGTGGTGGAAGGTTCAGACGGTAGGTGACAGGATTGATCTGGGAGTGAATAGTGAATGGTCCCAGGTAGCGGGGACTCAGCTTTCTGCAGGGCAGCCGGAGGCGAATGTCTCGGGTAGAGAGCCATACCTTATCTCCTGGTTGGTATATGGGATTAGGTAGTCGGTGACGGTTGGCTTGCTCAGTGTACCTCCGGACTGCCCGCTGAAGATGGACGTGCGCTGAGTCCCAGACCCTCTCGCTTTCCTGGAACCAGTGATCAACCGCGGGCACTTCTGATGCTTCCCCATTCCAGGGGAACAAGGATGGTTGGTAGCCTAGGACACATTGAAAAGGGGTTAGTCCAGTAGAGGATTGACGAAGAGAATTTTGTGCATACTCAGCCCACGGAAGATACTGGCTCCAGGTGTTTTGATGAGCATGGCAGTAGGAGCGTAAAAACCGGGAAATCTCTTGGATTTTACGCTCGGTCTGACCGTTGGTTTGCGGATGATAGCCAGAAGATAGACTGATGGTGGTGCCCAAAAGGTGGAAGAACGCCCGCCAGACCCTGGAGATAAACTGTGGACCTCTATCCGACACGATGTCTTCGGGGAGACCATAGTTTCTGAAGACGTGATGGAACAGGGCCTCAGCTGTTTCAAGGGCTGTGGGAAGACCTTTGAGAGGTATTAGTTTGCAGGATTTGGAAAACCGATCTACAACCACCAAGATCGTGGTGTATCCTTGAGAGGGGGGTAGATCGGTAGCAAAATCCACACCAAGGTGTGTCCAGGGTCGGCGGGGAGTGGGCAACGGCAGCAGTTTCCCTTCAGGTAGATGGCGTGGAGTGGTAGTGATGGCACAGACCGAGCAACCCTTAACGTACTGGGTGACATCATGGGCCATTTTAGGCCACCAATACCTTTCTCGGAGAAGCGAGAGGGTTCGCCTGCTACCTGGGTGTCCTGAGCCGAGGGAGGTGTGTGTGCTAGTGAGGAGTGGTATGCGCAATCTCGTGGGTACATAGCACAAGCCTGGAGGGAGACCAGGGGGAACTGGTTCTTCTAAGGTGGCTAATCGGATCTCTTCATCGATTTGCCATAATATGGGGGCCACAGAGATGGAAGGAGGAAGAATAGTTTCAGGGGAATCGTTACGAGGCTCAGGTGAGTAAAGTCTGGATAGGGCATCGGCTTTGACATTCTTGTGCCCAGGTTGGTAGGTGATGGTAAACTGGAAACGAGCGAAGAAGAGAGACCAACGAGCTTGGCGAGCATTCAGACGTTTAGCATCTCGGATGTATTGGAGATTTTTATGGTCCGTGATGACGGTGAAGGGGTGTTGGGCTCCTTCAAGCCAGTGACGCCACTCTTCGAGTGCCAGTTTGATGGCTAATAGCTCGCGGTCACCGATCCCATAGTTTTGTTCTGCAGTAGACAATTTCCGCGAGTAGTACGCACAAGGATGGAGGGCTTTGGGTTCACCAGACCATTGTGAGAGTATAGCACCTACTCCAGTGTCTGCGGCGTCCACTTCAACGACGAATGGGAGGTTGGGATTCGGATGACGTAAAACGGGTGCTGTGGCAAACTTTGACTTAAGGTGATCGAAGGCTCGGTACGTCTCAGGGGTCCAGGTGAGTACTTTCTTTCCTCCTCGGAGCAAGGAAGTGAGAGGAGCTGATAAGACACTGTAGTTCTTAATGAACCGTCGATAGAAGTTGGCGAATCCCAGAAAACGCTGAAGTTCTTTTATGGTTTTCGGGTATTCCCAATTCGATACTGCGTCTACCTTGCACCGTTCCATACTCACTCCTTGTGGGGTGATGACATACCCGAGGAAGGATATCGTGGTCTGATGGAATTCACACTTTTCGGGTTTGAGGAATAGGTGGTTTTGACGCAAACGTTGAAGTACTTGGGTCACATGGGCTTGATGCTCTTCAAGATTACGGGAGTAAATAAGGATGTCATCAATATAGACAATAGTGAAACGATGAAGGAAGTCTCTGAAGATCTCGTTCATGAAACTTTGGAAGATTGAGGGACTATTTGCCAGTCCGTAGGGCATGACGAGGTACTCGTAGTGGCCGGAAGGTGTAACAAAGGCCGTTTTCCACTCGTCCCCCTGGCGGATGCGGATGAGATTGTATGCACTCCGGAGGTCTAGTTTGCTGAATACCTTAGCCTCTCTCAGTTCTTCCAAAGCAGCAGGGACTAGAGGCAGAGGGTAGGCAAACTTGACGGTAGCAGCATTAAGTACTCGGTAATCTATGCATGGTCTGAGTCCTCCATCTTTCTTGGCGACAAAGAAGAAGCTGGAGGCGGCAGGAGACGTAGATGGTCGGATAAACCCATTCTGGAGAGCTTCACTGATGTAGTTGTGCATAGCTTCATGCTCAGGACGGGACAAAGGATAAATCCTTCCGTGTGGCAACTTGGCATCGGGCAACAGATCAATACAGCAATCCCAGGACCGATGAGGGGGTAATTGGGTGGCTTGTTCTTTGCTGAAGACGTCAAGGTACTCATGATATGCTGAGGGAATGGGATGGCTGGAAGGAGAAGTGGCTTGTATGCTGGTACTCTGCAGGGGTAATGACGTGGAGTGACCAGTAGAGGGGGTAATATGACCATTACTGTTGCAGCTGGATCCCCACTCGAGGATATCGCCAGTTTCCCAGTTAATACCGGGTTGGTGCTGAATAAGCCACGGTCGTCCCAAGATGACATCCACATTAGCACGAGGAAGAATAAGGAGGGTAAGTTTCTCTTGATGATTCTGATTCAGACGAAGGGTGAGAGGCTTGGTACGACGATTGATTTTTCCTTCTCCTAGTGGTGAGCTCTGGATGGTGGTGATGCGGTACTGGACTTCATTCCTCACTGAAGGAATGTTATAGCGGGTGATGAAGGTGGAGGATATGAAGTTCCCAGCGGCTCCGGAGTCCAGCAAAACATGTACGGGAAAAGTTTGATCGTGGATTACCAACTCTGCAGAAATATGAGGTATGGTGGATACTGTGGGTGTGAGGATGACTTTACTCACCACTAGTCGAGGTGGGCGGATGGGACAGGTGGCTATCCGGTGAGTTGATTCTCCACAGTAAAGGCAGAGCTGATGTTGAATACGTCGCTGACGTTCCGTGGCATCAAGCCGGTAGGAGTCCGTAACCATAGGGTCTTCTGGGTCCTGCATAATCGTGGGAGATTTGAGCGGTGATGGAGAATCATCAAAGAGAGAAGAACAAGCAGATAAGTGCTGGCACACACTAATAGTCTTCTTGATAAAGGATTCAAGGTTCGCATTGTCATCATAAATGACCATCTGTTTACGGAGGGAGGGTTTCAACCCTTTACGGTAAGCAGCCAGAAGCGCCACAGGGTTCCACCCACTGCTGGCGGCAAGTGTCCGAAACTGCAACGTATATTCGTGAATAGACATCCTCCCTTGTCATAAATTCATGAGTTCGTCGTGCACTGATAAAGGGGTAAGTGGAACTGAAAATACCTCCTTAAAGTGAGTGACGAAGGATTGGATGGTGGTTATCACTGGGCTACGAGTACTCCACAACGCATCTGCCCATTGTAACGCTCGGCCTGAGAGAAGGGAGATAACAAATGCAACTTTGGAAAGTTCGTTAGGGAATTGCACAAGGTTGGCTTCAATATATAAAGAACATTGTAGTAGAAACCCATTGCAGGTGCTCGGATCCCCAGAGTAACTCATTGGTCGAGCTAGTGGAGTACTCGGTGTCACCACCAGGTTGGAGCTAGCGCTCATGGATGCGGAAGGCAACTCACTTCCGGTTAACGTAGCGTTAGCTTCCATGTTGTTGTTGTTGTTAGGTCCGGTATTCTGTCACGCTGGTATACAAAGAAGTCAGAGATGGTTATCTTTTCATTTAGTTTATTCAACGTAAATCATAAAAGGTATCACACAGTGCTGGGCAAAGGAAGATCATCCGAGGAACACCTCATACATCTTCGCCAGGTAAACCTGGCAAAAGTCAAGACGGGGTTAACACTCCTCACACCTCCGTTGGTGGCAGTGTGCACAAAGTGCAGGCAGGTGAATATAGATCTTCAGATGAGGTAAGACAATAAAGACACTTCCCTTTATCAGTGCGATGATTACGAAGACTCAGGAGGAACATCCGTGGAAGAAGAGAAGACGAGGGAGCTTGGGTGAAGACAACCATACGACTTCAATACCGGACGATGAGTGAACGGAGGAGGTGAGATTATATAGTGTCCGGGCTAATAGTGAACAGGTGCGGGTAATTAATAATCAGGGGAAGGTTCTCGGGATTGGATGGGACTGGTGTGAAGTGGTGAAGCTGGATTGGGTGAGTGAGGACGAGCCGGGGATGTTACACACACACTCATTCCCACACATACACTATGGACAATTTAGCCTACCCAATTCACCTGTACCGCATGTCTTTGGACTTGTGGGGGAAACTGGAGCACCCGGAGGAAACCCACATGAACGCGGGGAGAACATGCAAACTCCACAAAGAAACGCCAACTGACCCAGCCGAGCACTACCTACTGCATTACCTACTGCGCCACTTATATATAATATATAAAATAATAATTTATATAAATAATATATAATTATGAGGCCAACATATTTTAAACAACTTTAAAATATCTCTAATATATGAATAACAACAACAATAATAATAATTTTTGTTAGTTTGTTATACATTTGTTTTTTTACAACAATAAAACAATGATTTGTTCAAGAATCAGATCAAGTATCGAGTATCATAAAAAATAAAAAATACTCCATAAAATGCATTATTGGAGGCTCATAATAGACTCATTTCCTCATCACTATCTGAAACTCTCCAGTCAAAACAACACAACCGTTCATCACCATCTCAGTTCAATCAAAGCCTTTACACCAAAAACCAACTGAATGATTTCCTAATGAACGTCCTCATGTCAGAACTTCAGATGAAGTTTTTTTGCATGAAGTCCTTATCCGGCATGGATAAAAAAACACTGTCTAGCTCAGTGCTCTGGCGCAGACAATCACATCTGTCATGGAGGCTCTCTGGCAGTGTAATCTAATTTGAGTGTGTTGCTTGCTTCCCTCAAGCCAAGGATATACATGTCCAACCAAAATGTCAAACACTAGCAGAAGAGCCAGCAAACCCAGAGGCTCCAGGCCAATCTGCACATAATGAGGCTAGAAGACCCTAGCAGGGGTGTCAGCGCTAGCCCGACTTATGCTAACACTTCCCTCATGACTAATGCTAGTATAAAAAAAAACTGTGAATAAGTGTCCGATCGGTCAAAGAGACAGGCTGAGATCCAATAAGATGCTTGGAGAAGAAGGCTCTATGCTGGTGATTCCTATATTGAATCACTCCCTGCAAACTGTGACAAGCAGAAAAGGGTTTATTGCTAATGTAAAAAAGACGATTTGAGAGGTTTAATTCGTTTTTCAGGTTTAGGTATGGTGGTCAAGAGATCTTAACATGCTGCAACTTAAGAAGATGCAAACAAATAGAAAAAAATACCAGCAAATTAAGAAAACATCTTCATCAGTTTGACACTACGTGCACTGCAAATTCTCACAACCCAAACACACATAGAAAAATATGCTTTAAATCCTCACAAGGCAAACCTAAATAGAAAAACCTCCTTTTTATTTAAGGCGTGTTTTTCTGTTTGTGTTTTCATTGTGAGTCTTTGCAGCGCTCTTTTAATTTGTGTTTGCATTGTAAGGATTTGAAGATATTAAAAAGTCTTAAGATATTAAGATATTAAGTTGAAGTCTTAATTTGTGGTGTTACACTGTAAAAAATTTACGGTAAAACACCGGCAGCTGTGGTTGCCAGTATTTAACCGTGAAAAATACGGTACAAACCGTAAAAGTAAATTCTCATTTTTACAGTAAACTACCGTATTTTATTAATTTATAGAGATAGTATGTCTGTATTTTAAATGAGCAACATCGACACATCTTTTGTTACACAGATAGACATGATAACACAGCCATATGCAGGTGGTGATGAGAAAGTTCATACATAACGAACCAATGCTTCATCACAAACAACTTTTCCCACAATCAGAAAAGTGTATCAGTGTAAAGAAGGTGCTCAGTGTCATTCACACAGCTACTAAACACCAGTATGGTAACACGCATAAAATTAAAGTCATGAAATAAACATTGTTTAGCAACATAAGATCCATGGTAATGTCAACAAAACGCATAAAAAGTTATGTGCCATGCAGGGAATTCTGGGAAAGTCAATTTATGGTTATTCGCCGTATATATTAAGGAAACATACTGTTAACCAGGTTACGGATATGTACTGTAGCATTTTTACAGTGTTTTACCGTTAAAATCACGGCCATTTTATACAGTGTAGTTTCTATTTGCATGTCTACTTAAATTGCAGTGCGTTATGCTCTTTCGGTCGTCCTGTGTAAGTTCTACTGATAAGTGAAGTTTATTTATAAACTAATTTCGAGAGGATCACGTGCTTATGATTGCTTGCGGCTGGTCCTGCATTATTCAATTTATGATTCACCAATCAGACAATTCCTAAGCCACTAAATACCCTAAGTTCCATATAACAGCCATCTTCGTGTTGAAGAATCCCCCCTTTCACCCCTACTCCTCCTCCTTTCCTAAAAAGGTGGAACGGTGGCCCAGTGGTTAGCACTGTTGCTTCACAGCAAAAACATCACTGGTTCTAGTCCTTATCAAGCCAGCCGATGTTTCTGTGCGGAGTTTACACGTGGGTTTCCCCCGGGTTCTCCGGTTTCCTCCCACCGCAACTTAAGTTAATTGACTAATCCAAATCGGCACCATAGACATGCTCCTAGTAAGTAGTTATCTCTTAAGAACAATCACTATCTGTTCATAAGCTACTACAGCAGGGGAGTTCTCGAGATCTACCTGAGCTCAAACTCCCTTCTCACCCTGCAAACAGGAGGGAGCCCCAGGCTCGAGGATCTTTTGAGCTCAGAGCTCTCTCCCAGGACAGCATGCCAAACAAGCTTTATAATCAATCATCAGCTAAGTGTGAACTCTTGAAATGTATCAATAATATCATTATTTATTGTCACTAAAAACATCCCCCTATACTGATATACAGTGCATATAGTAATTCCTTATACCCTGTGAAAATCTACACCTTTTCTGACATTATACCCTGCTTTTAAAACGACCTTCAGAATAAAGTCATCAAAGGCTGGAAAAGTTATTTGGAATGTGATTTCAGGCTGTATGGCAAATTAAGTAATTATTATTATAAGGAGTGGGATGCCTTTTTTTATAGGCAGTGTGTGTGTGTATATACAGTTGAGGTCAGAAATATTAGCCTCCCTTTGAATTATTATTATTTTTTAAAATATTAATTATTAAATATTTTTTAAATATTCCCCAAATGTTGTTTAACAGATCAAGAAAATTTTCACAGTATATCTGATAATATTTTTTTCTTTTGGAGAAAGTCTTATTTGTTTTATTATGTCTAGAACAAAAGCCATTTTTAATTTTTTTTAAATCAATTTTAAGGTCAAAATTATTAGCCCCTTTAAACTATATATTTTTCAATAGTCTACAGAACAAACCATTGTTATACAATAACTTGCCTAATTACCTTAACCTGTCTAGTTAACCAAATTAAGCCTCAAATGTCACTTTATGCTGTATAGAAGTGTCTTGAAAAATATCTAGTAAAATGTTATTTACTGTCATCATGACAAAGATAAAATAATTCAGTTATTTGAAATGAGTTATTAAAACTATTATGTTTAGAAATGTGTTGAAAAAATATATAAATATAAATATAAAAATATGTATATAATATGAAATAATTGTAAACTTATTTTTAAAATTCACCTAGCTGCAAATAAATATTTATAATTTTTTATTTAGTTTAACTGTGTATTAATATAATACCTTAATAATTTAAGTAGCTTATTTATTGGCTAATATTGTATAATCATTCTAAGTTATTAATGTCATTAGCAAAGATTAATAAACACAGTAACAAATGTGTTACTCATTACTAGCTAATGTTAATGGAATAAAGGTGCAGTAGGTGATCTGCCAAAATGCTAACTGTTAGCATAAAAGCTTTGAAAACACTGTCCCTCCCCTGCCGTTTAAAGCCACGACTCCTGAAATCACGAATGCACACCATAAAGATGACAGAGACCCACTAGATCATGTCATTCGCCATTTAGAAAACTTTATAGTCCTTTATAATTCTACAATTCCGAATGAAAAACTGTAATATATCTAGCACGTTTTCAGTTGTGTAGTTAGCAAAGCTTGTCATAATGTGCAATATTTCATGTACGCAAGGATGGCTAGTCTCACTCTCTTACGTGCCTTGTCCTACAGTGACTACTGTATGCTTAGTGGTTGGCCGGTGGGGTGCAGAAATTACACTTATTACTAAGCCGTACTTACATGCTATTTCAGACCGAATATTCAAAGTAGCATGGTGAACAATATAGGGAGCGCTTCACAGGTTGTCATTGTTCAAAAATGAACCAATGTGAATATAAAACCAACTTCACCTCAGTATGAAGGCTAGGTGTAATAGCGCTATTTACTTAATAAAAGTCTACATTATCGATTTACTTAAATAAAATAATATAAAGTCTACATTATCGATGCTGTAAAATGTCTCTTATGAAATTGAAAATAGTCACATCAATCTTTCGCTGGAATATTGGAATGGCTGAAGAACACTTCTGTGCATATAACCCATTCGTAAAACAACACAATCTACATTAGCTTTGTGACTAAAATAGTTTTAAAACAAAACATTGCCTGTCTAAAAGAAATACTTCAGCCATGGTGTCGTCCTTCCTCCAGCGTGCAAAACTAACTCCAATATTGATTCAGGATTTTAAAAAGTTTTGATTCAGCATTTGTTTTTACTGTTGTCATTTTCTCGTGTGCACATGAACGTGGCTACATTTGTTGACAGACAGTTTGGGCTACTTCAAAATTATGGGAATTATCGGCCTGACAAATTTTAATTGGACGAACATTTTTAGTCTTATGCCTTACCCAGAATATAAAAATACATATAAATACATTTAGATCATTTACTTTAATCAGTACTGTTGGAATGTGAAGAGACTTTCAACCAGCACAGCAAAAAAAATGTTCCTGAAGACAATCACCTACTGCACCTTTAACTAATGTTAACTACTGAACAATAATGTAAAGTGTTAGCAAATAATTTGTAATATATGATAACTGTTGATATCTAGTCTTTACCATGTTTATTTTTTAATATATTCTGAGCATTTTATTTGAACACAGTCTTCATTTCAGATGTAGTTCAGGGACAGTGTTATGCAGCAGACGATTAAAGAGATCATCTTTATATTACAACCCATTTTCTCCATCACAGATGTTGTTTGCAGAGTATGAGTCAGCCAAATGAACAAGCAGCAGTGGAAGATGAGAAACATTATGACAATGATGATTTTCTTCTCATCTCGGCCTACCTTGGTGAGATATCACATCCTTGCTGCATAAAGGCTCCGAGGGAAAACCACAGGCTGTTGAAGATCCCAAACTCATTGGTGTGCTCCGGTTGTTTCTCCTGTTTCTCCTCTCGCTGGTTCTGACTCTGGTTTGGCGACTGGTTTGGTTCTGGCGACGGTGGTTGGTTCTGGTTTTGCTGATCTGCTGTTTCCTCTTCATCATCTGCGTGCCACTCGTATGGACTGAAGCGGCTGACCAGGAACAGCACCACACTCACACCAATATAAGCAAACACAATGCACATCCAGATCTCATAAGCCAGCGGGTCCAAGAAGGAGAAGACGCCCGGTTTGGATTTGGTGGGTTTTTTGATCATGATGGAGATTCCAAGGCTCATGAAGGGCTTGGAGAAGTCAATGACCTCTTCTCTGACCAGAGTAATGGTGAGGGGGGCCACAGCCACATCTGCTTTCTACAACACAAAATTAACATTAACTTAGCAATAGTTCAACTTAAAATTTGGAAAATTTAGTCAATTATTTAGTCTGATGTTGTTATAATGCTGGCCTTATTCATTTTTAGATGACAAAAAAGGTCACAAATGCTTATTATTTTTCTATATATAGCAGTGAACAGCAAACAGCACATTATACTGTATATATTTATTACACAGCTGCCTGGATTCTGATTGACCTTCCAAGGCATGTTATTCCCAGATAACAACCACTGAAACAAATAACACAGACTCATCTGGGTACTTCGAATAATCTTTACAGTCAGTGAATATGTTCACATCCATATTTATATGCTTGTCAGTCACGCCGCTGTTTTTGACTGTCTATATCAGTGCTCAATATCACTTTTAACTGAAGATCCCTAACCCCGGCTTTGCTGAAAGGCAAGATCTACCCATTTAAAAACTGACAGAAAGGCTACATTTTTTATTTGCATTGCAGCTTATGACCTTTAATTTAATATTATCTAACTATGTAAAAAGCTGATTTAAAATCTATGAAAATCCACCTGAATGATTCTACAATTCTACAAATAATAAAAATAATCATAATAATAACAAGAATAAAAAACAAACTAAACTATTATAGTATAATTCAGCAATTGTAACTGTGTATTTACCATATTTTCCAGTATCAATTCACAATGTTTTAAGAATGCAAACTGCTACTATTATTGCTGGATATTACTGTGGGAGCTTAGAGCGTGATCGCACATCACATTGTTTGTTCATGTTAGTAAACACCTTAACTAACATTAACCAGTGGAAACTTAATGTAAAGTGTTACCTTACCCAAAAGTATCTCAGAATAGTTAAACTTGTGTGCCATATTGTAAGTGTTTGTGGGGTATACAATAGTGTTTGGTTAAATAAAAAATCATAATATGGTTAACTTACACCAAAAAAGAAATGTATATCGTCATTGTCTCACCCTTATTTACAACCCTTAAAAAATGTCTTTACGTTTGATACACAAATGAAGATTTTTGCTTCTGTATGAATTAAGTAGATTTACTTAATTTAATAAGATTTCTGATAGACGCAGTTACTTTATTTGATGAACAGATTTATATCAGGCTTTAATTAACATATATACATTGATCAGTGAACAAATTTTTTATTGCTTAACCCTTTTAAATGTACACTTCAAAAAAGTTGTTTTTACTCAAATTTAGGTAAATAATGGACAACCCCAATGACTGAGTTAAAAACTGACACCAAAATAAGTTAACAAATTTGACCCTGTGTTTGGGTTTTTCTATGTTACTCAAATTGACCTTGTTTTCACCTATTGATCCCTCCCAGGGAGTCAGATTGGCAAGTGGTCTTACCAATCTTAGCACCGATATTATGGCAAAGAAACCAAACTAAAATAATTCAATATTCTCTTTGCAGAGTGTGAGAACTGACAGTGGAGGTGGTTAGAAAAACAGATTAAAAAAAAAATCTTCATTTGTTTTCTGAAGATGAGAAGATTTGGAACGACATGAGGGTGAGTAAATTATGAAAGAACTTTCAATTTGGGGGGAACTAAATCTTTAATGTCTAATTGAACAAAAATCCTGACCTTCAACATTAGACTTTGTGCATTCATGAAATTATTAGTGCGGCAATTCACTCTGATTCAACTCTGAAAAAAAAGTTGTGAGAAAATCAGATTAATAGAAACGGGATACAAAGTATAACCCATGAACTTTCTTCAATTAAGTGAAAATATCTGTTTACCAAAACTGCAAAACATCATATGCTGCTTAGATTTCACTTGTAACCATTGACTTCCATAGTATTGGTTTTTCCAATGGAAGATTTTCAGCTTTCTTCAAAATATCTTCTTTTGTGTTCAACTCAAACTCATAAGGGTTTGGAACAAGTGAAGCATGAGTAAATGAAAACAGGATTTTAATTTTAATTTAAGTTCAAACATGGGTAACATTTAAAGTAAAAGTAGCAAAAATGTATGTTGTCATGACTTGAGTCCTAATCTAGAGATAAACAGAACTGGAGTGAATAGCAGGGCTAATAGAGTTCCATGAAAATGCAAACCAGCACAAAGACATATGTCAGGATTTAAAACAAAATAACAACCCCAATACACTTGAAATAATGGCTGTTTCTCAATATGCTTTCTTCAGAGCTGTTGCATCCTCGTGATCTCATGTAACGTCATCATCAACCGTCAAGGTTCATTTCCAAAACTCAAAACCTCAAGAACGGAGGACACGTGAAAGTTCCCAGATGTGTTCTTGATATCAAGGATGCGTGGATGCAGACTTGAGCGCAAAACTCGCTCAAGAAGTTATGGAAATCCTTGTGGCTGAATAAAGGAGGTTGTAAGCGCAGAATTCTATACCTGCTTCAGAGATATAACTTATTTATCTCAGGAGTTTCCCTAAATAAGATGGTGAAAGTAAACATGAAAATCTTAATAAAGGCACATTAATGGTGTTTATTGCCAAATTTCTTATTAAAATCGGTTTATTTGTATTGTGCAAAGTATATTTGTAAGGTTTTTGTGCATGTTATATATATTGAAAAAGGGAAAAACAATAAATCATTATATGAATGCTGTAATGTTTAAATAATTTTCCGTTAAAAATACGTGAAGGTCATGTGGCCATCAGGAAGAACGCAGCATCTCATTTCTCACAGGACGCGTTCTGTTCTCGTAGTCTCCCGAGTTAACCTGGCCAGCGGTGCATATTTAAACGATGACATAATTTGTGGCTAAACTATGATAGTTCAATGCATTGTTTGGGAAAAGAACGATGTAGTGAGGAGTGTTTCCCCAAAACCGTAGTTTCTCTGTCACAGATCCATCGTTTGAACCACATACAGTTGAAGTCAGAATTATTAACTCCCCTTTGATTTTTTTTTCCTTTTTTAAATATTGCCCTAAATGATGTTTAACAGAGCAAGGACATTTTCACAGTATGTCTAATAATATTTTTTCTTCTGGAGAAAGTCTTATTTATTTTATTACAGCTAGAATAAAAGCAGTTTTAAATTTTTTATGAACCATTTTAAGGTCAATATTATTAGCCCCTTTAAGCTATATATTTTTTCAATAGTCTACAGAACAAACCATCGTTATACAATAACTTGCCTAATTACCCTAACCTGCCTAGTTAACCTAATTAACCTAGTTAAGCCTTTAAATGTCACTTTAAGCTGTATAGAAGTGTCTTGAAAAATATCTAGTAAAATATTATTTACTGTCATCATGAAAAAATCTTCTCTCCGTTAAACAGAAATTGGGGAAGAAAATAAACAGGGGGGCTAATAATTCAGGGGGGCGCTAATAATTTTGACCTCAACTGTGTATATTGACAAATATCTTGAAAAATATCTAGTAAAATATTATGTGCTGTCATCAGGGCAAAGATAAAAAAAAATCAGTTATTAGAAATGAGTTATTAAAACTATTATGATTAGAAATGTGTTGAAAAAATCTTCTCTCCGTTAAACAGAAATAGGGGAAAAAATTAAACGGTGGAGCTAATAATTTAGAGGGGCTAATAATTCTGACTCCAACTGTATATTGCTTTACACTCGTATTTAAAAAAATACAATATTAGTTTTGGTAAAAACATGCACTCGTTTTTCATATTAATTTAAATATATGTAAACGACACATACAAGACCTAAATATGTTTCCTTTACAAATATTATTCAAATTTTCCATATAAAATTACTAAGCTAACACATATTTTAATCTCATATATAAATTGTTAATGGTTGTAGGCCTAATTACAGTAGGCTATTTATTAATAAATGAAAAAAAATCCTACTTAATAATAATAATATTAATAATAATAATAATAATTAAAATTATAATAATTGCTATTATTGTTATTATTAAGTAGGATATTGTTTATTTATTTTTAATTAATTTTTTTTTGAAAAGTCTACTTTTACAATTTGACACATTCAAACCACTGAAGAAATCTTCTAACCAACAGGCCTATGTCATATACAGTACAGATACATTTCTTAATAATTAACCCACTATAACTTAGTTATATTTTTTTTTTCACAAGCTTTGAAGACGTAACGTAAATTCAGCTTTTAAATAATAGGTCACCTATAGCTTTCGTCATGAGCCACGGCTGCGTTCAAAATGGCATATGTTTTGAAAGTGCACAACAAAGAGAACGCAATTATCAATGTGAAGATCGCTAAAACTAAACTGTAAAAATACTTTGAAAGCAAATTACACGTAAGAGTGATGACTTTAATGTTTTTTTTTAAATCATTATAAGTTTAAATGTTAGAATGTTCTAAAGGGAGGATAACTGGGAATAGAACACAACCAGGAACTATGCATCTAACTACAGCTCTAGAGGTCTAGTTGCAAGCGTTCAAGTTTGTGATGCAGTTTGCGAATGTTCGTTGGAACGACGTATTTGGGAAATGCCAAATCAACGAACTATGTTTGTGACGACAGAACTTGCGACCTTAGTTGGCTAACGATGGTTTTCGGAAACGCACCCCAGAACGTTCTCCATGAGAATGCAAGTCCGTTCTCTGCATTCTTGGAATTGAGAAACAGCTATTGTGTTCGTCAAATTCTCGAATTGTCATTTTGTTGTTATTTAAAGCTTTAACTACGTTGCTATTTATCACCATTATATGAGTGTGCATGAAATTTTTTTATATTTAATTTTTTTATGAAAATGTAAAGAAGGACATATTAGTGTGGAATACCACCAGGGTGAATAATGAATAAATACATTTTCATTTTTGGTCCTGTGTGATTTACTACGTTAACAATAAAGCATACTACTCATGCTTTCAGTGGCTTCACAGAAAGTGATGCAATGAAACATTCAGAATGTGTTTTACGGAGCTTTGAGATCCAGTTTTGCACACAACAAGACTTTTCCTCAGTAGGTTTTTAGAACTCACTGGAATTACAAATCAAGCACGAACCAACAAAAAGCTTTATCTACAATTTTAGAAGCAGCTGAACATATAAATAACTTCAAGTATCACGGATCACTACAGAGTCAGTTCTACTCAGCGCTGTGTCCTCAAGAGAATCCCTCGTACACTATCACTCTTTCCGTGCTTCATAATAATGCTGTATTTTTTTCAAGAAGAAAAGAATAGTAACGAATGCCGCTTGACAACACTGAGCTGGAGTGTTCGCATTTAGCCCAACGAAGACAGACTACATCTGACACTGCTTAGCTTTCCAAAGCCACTAATGCTGCAGCCTCAGGGTAAACATGCTCTCAATAAGAAACTACAACCAAGAACTAAGAGTGGCTATGAAAACCAAACTCTATTTTTTGGTATTCTGAATTATACCTATCTAATTGGCCTTTTTTTAGTGGGGTGCCTGGACTCTTTGTTATATTGCAAAATAAGACATTGTTCTAACATGCTCTGACAGGAGGGGAAATCTTCTTCATGAGTGCTGATGAGAGACCAAATGAAAAATGTTTTGTTCAACCTGAGGCATTGAGGTTTGGAAACAACATGTCCTGTTCTTTGTTCTGAGAGTTTGTCCACTCTTCGCTGCTTATTTATTTTTTATTTTGTTTTGTCATTCTTACAGAGACATTTTGTTCAGGGAATGGAATCTAATATAATCTAATATAATCTGAAGTCACCCTAAATGTGTGATACAGATGCACTTACACTTAAAGGGTACCTACTGTATGATGAAAATCAATTTTTGGAAGCTGTTTGGACGGAACTGTGTGTAGGTATAGTGTGTCCACAGTCATATTGGAGTGATATAAACATAACAAGTCTGTTTTTATTTCCTGATGTTAAAATAGGATATAAATCACAGTGATTTAGAAGGCCACCGCAATGTGATGGTGTACGGTTTTTCCCACCCATCGAAACATGTCCACAGAACAGGATTTGCAATGAAACTTTGATTAAAAGATCTGTTCCAACTCTCTGTGATCAGCTGTGAAAAGTTAAATTTTTTTTTTAAAAAAACAGTGCATGTTTGTATTAAAATAAGAACAGTAAAATCCCTGTTATTCATTACCGCTGGAATCACCATAGCTGCATAGTGTCAGTACAACTATATACGAGAAGTAACGATATATGATAGCAAAAACAGTACAAAGTTCTATTCAGCGCTGACAACACTGCACTGAGTAGAACTTTGCACTGTTTAAGAAAAGACAGTAAAATCACTATGTAATTCATTACCTCTGGAATCACTACAGCTGCATAGTGTCAGTACAACTATACAAGAAGCAACGATATATGAGAGCAAAAACAGTGCAAAGTTAAATGTGTGATCAAAATGTTGTATTGTCTGTAGTAAATGTGCATAAATACGGGAGACGTAGGCAAAATTACATTTGCAGTTTTGTTTTTTTGCCACACAAAATGCAAAAGCTTCATATGAACAGTTACAGTTGAACCACTGAAGTCACATGGAATGTTTTGCCAATGTTTTTGGTTCCTTTTCAGGACTTTAAATGCCACGGGGCTGTTGCTGTCTTTGGAGGATGAGGGAGCCCTCGGATTTCATTTAAAATATTTTAAATTGTATGAAGATGAATGAAGATCTCAGAGGATCGAAACAGAAGAACAGTGACTAATTTATTATTGGGTGAACTAAACCTTTAATATATCAAAATGAAATAAAATAAATGAAACAAAAAAGATAGAATGGAAAGGAAATAAAAATGTAATCAATCATCCAATCAGTCAACGTTCCATTAATAAATCATTAATCAATCAATAAATCCATACCACGCTGAACTTGATAACATTCACAAATACAAAATGTACTTTTATGACTAATGTGACTCTTGGGTCCAATCCCAATTCTGTTTTTTACCCCTACCCCTTCCCTCGGCCCTTAAAACATAGTGTGAAGGGAAAGGGCTTCAAAATTTGCCCCTAAGAAATGGGACACCACTACAACACCTGAAAACGTCATCATATGTCATTGCGAGCTCTTACTTTATATGAGATTGACGGTGGCGACTGCTGTAGTTATTCCAGTTGCGTTATTTTTTGGTATTTATCTTCAGGAAATCACTGAAGGCAACGATATCATGTTATCATAACGATATAATGTGGCAATAAGATCGTAATTGTACTGTGCATTTACACAGTGGCCATATTCATCAATGTAAACACAAGTAAACAACATTACATTATAACAGACACTGTAAAAAGGTAATTCCCAGTCACTAGTCTTCTCTGACAGGGTATTCGAGGGTCACTGTGTCAGATGTGAAAGTGTCTTGTGTGTGGAACTACTTTACAGTTATTATTATGGATTATAGATAGCAAAATTAGTGTTTTTTAAATTCATTTTTTAAAGCATGATTGTAAAAAATGAACGATGTTATGAATGTATTAAAACATGTGCTTGTAAAAATTCTTAATGATGCCAAAAAATTCTAATTTGTGCATATTCAGACTCACGTATGCAGCCATGTTGCCATTGTACATGGTGTACTTTGGGAAGGTTTTGTCCTGTAAAATCTCTGTTTCAATAGCTATCTAGACCTTCCCCTTAGCCCTACACCTTCAAGCTAAAGAGAATTGGGACACCCATACCTCTTCACATTGCGCAAAAGAGCGGTAGGGTTAAGGGGAAGGGCTAAGGAGTAGAATTGGGATTGGGCCTTAATGTATGCTAGACATGAAGTTATTATGTAATAAAATACAATTTAAATAGTAAAATAAAATAAAATATAAATATTGTAAAGTAAACAGACAAACAAATAAATTAATTAATTAATGGGCAATTAGAAAGACTACATTGAAAATATACTAAATCAGTCAATTATTACCACACAGAACATTCAGTGATAATATCTACTTACGCCATACACTAGTTCTCCAACCATTCCATTCCACATCATTGTCTCTGCGTCTCTGGCTCCATACTTTCCATCTCCCACGAGCTCCAGTCTGTAGGAATAGCCCACGTGTTTGGCGATTTCGGCCGCAAGCTCCACACAATAACCCTCATATTTATCATTCCCTACTAACTGCTCGTGGTTCTTCTTCAGCATCACATATGGAGCTTCCTACGAACAAAAAACAGAGAAACCCAGTGCAGGTTAATTGTGCATTTAGTCTTTTGTGTTGTAGTACAGGCCAGATCAGTGTAGTTGTTTAGTTACTGCGTGATTCAAAGAGGCTTGGAAAAAAAACCTTGCATCATCTACATCAAATGGATCTTGCATTTCCAGCGTGTTTCTCAGCTTATAAATAATGAAAGAGTTCAGTTCAATCATATAGAATGCACAAAACATCAACAGAAAAAAGAAAACAAGTAGAAGAAACAGAGGTGAAATCATGTATATTAAATATGTATACGACGATGCACAGATGTTCATTGTGTGTATTGACATCGAATACACACTAAGAACAGCATAGGTATGACATTACAGCCATACAAAAGACAAATCAATACTGTAAGGGTCTAACTACAGTCAAAGAAGAGTCCTCAAGGGATGAAGGTATTTCTTTTTGGAGTTGCACTGAAATAAGATTAATAGCCACTCAAAACTCGGAGTCAGCCCACAAACTGTGTCCGTAATGAGCAGAACAGTAAACCCAGCAGGGTTCAGAAGACTCACGCTACCTCTCACCTTCCTGAGAGGATGGAGATTCACCCTAGAGGCAGAGAACAAACTCTTCTGAGTGCAGGATCATGCAGTGACGAATTTTTTGAATTTGAATCATCTTTTATTTAAACCATGGAACAAGTAATACCGGAAAAAACAGAACATCACAGAGTACATGGGGAGTATATGTATTATTATTATTATTATTATTTTGTCTTTGTTCTAGAACACTGGACAGGAACTTCATCAAAATATGATTATTAAAAAAATCATAAAAAACACTAGAGATCATTTAAGGTTGCAGTTATAATGCCTGTTGATGCCAGTTTGCTATAATATTTCAACCTGTTCAAATAGATCTGTATATGCAGTGCTGTCTACAAGTCTAATCACAAGGTGTTCATTGATGAATGAATCTGTGTTTTTAAATTAATCAAATGAGTCAGTGATTCAACATAACATTCATAAGCCACTTACTTCACTTTTCAATGAATCAGCCATCTGAAGGAATCAACTGAAGCAGTTATTCAACAACAAATACATAACCTGGTTTTAGTTGAAATTGTTAAACATTTTGATTTAGTTTAATTATTTTTTTTAAATAATGTTTGTAATACTCTTTGCTCACGTTTTAAAACATCTATAACATAATAATGATAACACACGTGCATTCCTATGTATTTATGCAAATGAAAACATATAATTATAAAAAGCACACTACTTCAGTACATACAAAAACATACACATTTAATACTCTATGATGGATTAGGGTCACAGTGAAACCCTTGGACAAATGATTCTATAATGATACCTGTATTGTTTGTTGCTTGTTCTGTTTTTGAAATGTACCTAAAACATGTTACAATTATTGAAATATTTCTGGAAATAAAACGCGTATTGGCTCTATAAAAAAAGAAGATTCAGTAAAGTAGTTTCAGAGTCAAATAAAAGGACTTTAACTGGACCTGAAGGAAAGAAGCCCAGCCTATGTATAAAGATGTCATAGTTTAATGTGAAAACACAATTTTCAGTATTACTGATGTCTTTTGTATCTCAAACTGTTACCATACATTGTCTACATTTCATAATCATGACTAGGGGCAGACAGAATCTGGGGATATTTTTTGCTACAGTATTTCTGAGAATTTTGTAAAAAAAAAAACTAAACTAAAAAACTGTGGATTTATACAGAATGATTTTAGGAGTATAATAACTAAAAACTTAATATATGAAATAAAAAAAATAACACTTTTATTCAATGTTTACAATGTAAATCAAATTAGATCCACTTATTTGGTAAACAAAACAAGTCTCTCATATAATATATCTACTGCAAGACAGAAAATGTTACTTACCAAACTGTATTCTAAATAAGTCATATTAACATTTTCATATCAGTCAATAATATTACTGAAATTAATTTAAAAACTGAATAATATAAATTTACACACATTTACACAAGTAAATAAATAGACTCAATGATGGACTAAAAACGCACAGTCCATGTGGGCCTAATCATGACTTATATTTGGAGACTCTGACGTTAATTTTCCATAATGTAATTTATTAACACTACTGTATGTAATAAAATAAAAATACTCTACATATAATTTATATTTTTAAACTGAGGAAAATATTTCTAGATAATAACTAGAAACAAGCATTTTGTTGTAGTGTAGCACCTTTATTTTTAAGAGTTTGAAACTGGAGAGTTCATTTGTGCAGTTCTGTTTAGTGCAGACTTCAGCTAAATGTCACACCCCTCCAGATCATTATCTGCATGAAAAAACACACACAGCATTTCATCTTGATGACACTGATGACTTGTAATCCACACTGATGTGATGCATTGCCAGATCAGGGGAACAAAAAAAAAGCCGTACTGACAGACTCACCAGGATGGTAGTGACGACGTAGGTCCTGTTTTGCAGTCCGAACGTCTCATTGACCGTGTTGCTGTAGGTAGCTGTGCTCACATATTTCTCACGTTGATTCCAGTAGCCCACCTGCAGGCAGGAGGGAGGAATATCACAGCAGCGCACAGGAATTTCAGAGCCACTATTTTTAGATTGTTAAATATTCATATTGACGGCTTAAGAGGAGCTGTAATCATTTGAAATGCATACGCGGCTTTTTAAGCCGGTCTGTGACTAACACTTGATTCGCTTTCATCACAGCCAGTGCTGAAGTTTCAGGTGCAACCTCAGGTTAATCATTAGCAATCAAATTTATGTCAGGAGAATGTCAAGAACATGTTTTCAGATTTCCACCTAAAAGTTAGAATGCATGCTCATTGGGATTAATGAGCCCCATTTGCGTGCAAGCAGAGAATAAAAAACAATCCCATTTACTTTCTTGGGTCCGCTTGGGCCAAACTCCATCACGCTGACAGTGAAGTTGGTTCGATGTCCTTTGTCATTAAACTGAACATGTCCTGTAAGTCCTTCAAACTGCACCTACAGAGAGAGAATCACACATAATCGGATTGTTCATCAGCTCATATTAGCATACGCAGAACTTCACTATCTGTGAAAGCTGATTTACATTTTTGTACAGGGAGTCAAATGACACTTATTTTAGGGCTGCATGAATAATTGAAATAAAAATGAAATAGCTATGGCTTAGTGCCATTATCAACTGGCAAAGACAGTGGTTTTATTAAATACATTCACTGCGTGTTTTAGAGGAAAGCACAGCACTGTTTATATGTACACATAAACAGCTTATGACCCAGTGTTTTCAATGTCTCAGAGTGGCTTGGCTGGCAATAAACAGCAAGTTTACTTAGTTCACTTATAATGTGCATATGGGACCACAGCATGCACCAAGCTAGTGATGTCAGCAAATCCAAAATTACTGCTTAATGGTACATTAAGAACTCAGAAAAAGACTATATAAATTTATTATATTTATTTTAATTAATTTATCGTATTTATTTGTTGCTATTAAATAATGGAAGGTATATTTGAATATATATTTAATTCATTATTATTAGTATTATCAGTAGCTGTAGTAGTAATGTATAACAACAACAATAATAATAACACTAATAATAACTAGCATTATTATTATTATTATTATTTTTATTTTTATTATTATAAATATATTAATAATAATATAAATATTTTAATATTAATATAATTTTATTCATTGATATTATTAATAATAATTAATAATAATCCCTTACACTTATCTAGTACATTTCTGAATACTCAAAGCACTTCACACATTGGGGGGAATCTCCTCATCCTCAGCCAGCGATGGCAGCCATATTGCGCCAGACCGCACACCACACACCAGCTGATTGGTGGAGAAGAGACCGAGTGATGAAACCAATGATGGTATGGGGATGATTAGGAGGCCATGATGGACAGAGACCAGTGGGCAAATTTGATCAGGATGCCGGGTAAAACCCCTACTCTTTTTCGAAGGCCATCCTGGGATTTTTATCGACCAGAGAGTCAGGATCTCGGTTTAACATCTCATCCAAAAGACGGTGCTCACTGAGAGGTACAGTGTCCCCTTCGCTATATTGGAGAATTAGGACACACACAAACTACAGGTTGAGCGCCCCCTGCTGGCCTCACTAACACCACTTTGGCAGCAACCTAGTTTTCCCATGTGGTCTCCCATCCAGGTACTGACTTAGCTTCAGTGGGTGACCATGTGAGAGTTGCAGAGAGCTAGCTGCTGGCTACTGTAGGCAACTAAAGCAAATCTGGTGCTTTAAAGGGCCACGAAACCCCCTGTCTCAGCAGGGTGTTTTCACACCTCTGTTTTGAAAAAAGTCAGGAAAGTTGGGCGTGTCCAGCTCTGGGAGTGTGGGAGTGTCGGGGGAGGGAAAGAGGATAAGATTTTGCATAGAAGGGAGTTAACATTTGGGCACGCGCTAAGTTTGACAGGAAAAACAAACACACAGAGGCTGATTTGATACGGCGAATAAGAGAAAAAAATCCTCCGCATTTCTCTGTAACTTATGTACTCGGTAGGTAGCGTCAGAAAGCCGTGTGTGTATAGACTATCCTGTCACAAATTGCAGCGAAAATCCTGCACGACGGGAATAGTTTGTGTTTACATGTTTACACTCGGAGAGCAGCATTTAAACAAAGGGCAGTCCACTGCAAACACTTACCAAATCTGTAGACAGACAATCAAACTGGAGCTGTGTCTTTTTATTAAAAGTAGACGAGGCGGCAAATCCGGATTTCACCATTTCCAGATGAGAAAAAGCTCTCGGGTAAAAATGTTCCTTACAAACGCGTTTCTGTCGAGTGTCGCGTGCACTGTAATCCACACGTGAGTCCAGCTGCTCTCTCACAAAGGGAAAATGAAAACAAAACCTTCGTTGCAACACACTAATAACACCTACGACTCTTGTCTTGAAATTCTTGTACTTTCACTTGTTTTGGCAACACAACGTGGCGTCTCTCTGCCGTCTGAACGCTGTAAACTGGTAAACAGTCTCCGGAGCTATCATGCATATTAATGAAGTTTCGCGTCATACACAATAGAGCGCGCTAATTGGTTTGAAGCACGTCTTTCTCATGAATTAATACTGCACACTCAGATACGTAAGAACGTCCTAGAAAAGACAGACAGCCACTCTCCAGCTGGATTTACACCCAAGTATCTCATGGCCGTGACGCAGCTTCAAAAATTCATTTCAAACCGGAAGAACGAATTTGCTCAAAATAATGCAAAAACAACCAATTTTCACTTTTTAGTGCAATATATGTGTCCTAATAGTGTTTATAGCAGCGTGGGACACATATATGACTGTCAACAGCTCAAAAAATGTGTTTTGGTGTTTCGTGACCCTTTAAAAATACCCTTTGGAGTCTCATCAAGAAGGTATTTGTTTCCTTCCCAGAAATACCCCTACACCTCTCTTCCTCTACCCCTAAAAAGCTTTTTGGTCTTGAACCAAAAACCCAAAAAGAAAAGCAATGCGAATAAGGAGCTACGACACTAGCTGAATTGATTGCTCACTGTTAATATGCATGAATGCATGCACAGAGGCTACAATCTCCTTATTTAATTTTTTTTTTGAATGATTGCTGAGAATGTCATCAGATAACAGATGAAACCAAAGCAACTTGTGATTGCATAAAGACACTGAATCAAATAACTTTGAATGTTAGAATGACTTTAATACACTTTGTTAGATTGTGGGCAGGTTATATACAGTAGTGCCATGTGCATTTCTTCATAGTTTGCCTCTCAATTCAGCAGAAATATGAGAGTAATTATGGGGTTTGCAGGTTCTCTTGTTCTATCTTGCTCTTGCATCATCTTTTGTTGTAAAAAAAAAAAAAGAGCTCTGTTTACCTGCTGTAAGGCTCTCTGGATGTCGATGCCCTGACCCCAGGGTGCAGGAGGGTTCGCCAGACATTCTCCTGCATTCCCCCTGCGTGAGATATCAATGCGTTGCTTTCTCAGATTCTGGAAGGCAGTGGCCATGACTGTCACCCCGTCATATGTGAGCGCTCCAGTGTACTAAAATATAGTTACAAATAAAATTAACAGAAAAAAGACAAAGAAATGTATTCACAAACACTGAATTTCCATTTCCTGTCCTGCTGTTATTTACTACCTCCACTCAATCGCATCATTTCTGATAAGCTGCTTCAATTTCACTTGCTCAACTCAAGCAGCAGACAAATGAAACAATGGCAACATCAGATAAATTCATCTATGTATGTTTAAACTAGAAATCCAAAGAAGAGAAAGAGTGAATTATACATTTCGCATGTCGGCATATTAAAATGTATCGCTTTCCACAGCATCAGACACAACCCAATAATTGATACCATTAGACTTATTTGGCTACATTATCAAACATCTAGTAATGAATTGCTAATGTTACACAAACGATGTTCAAATATTTACAATTTCAAGCTCTTAAGGGAAAGGATTTTGGGTCAACATCGTATTTTGGTGTATGAATTAAAGTACATTTACAAAAGTGATTTAACATGCATGAATTAAATGCAATATTAAATGCAAAGTCTATTTAAACATATGCGGAAATAAATCTAGGTAAAATATGGGTGAAATAATGCATCATCTAATGCAGAGATGCACAAACTAGAGCCCGCGGGTCCATCCCATCTGAGAAGTGAAAGAGAATGATGGGGAATTTTCAGGGGGATTCCTTTAACAGAGATTGTCATTTCTAATCTACATAACTTTTGCTTTTTAACTGTTGTTCTGTAAAAGCAAACTTAGATTAAATGTTTTAATTAAATGTTGTGAAGAAATCCGATTTAATTATTTTTTTTAAATACAGTCACTGGATGGATAGCGGACATTGCAGAAGACAACAGCAAGCAAATCAAGGCAAAGTGTATTTTTTAGTGTTATAAATGAGACTGTGTTGGCACAACAGCCTAGTGGTTAGCGTGCTGACATATGGTGCAATAGCACTTTAGGGTGTCCTGAGTTTAAATCCCAGCTCGGGATCCACTTAAAGCTGATTTATACTTTCGCCTACTGGCGCATTGCGGACCTCCGCTGACTGCGTGTGCACCTCACGAAACGGACGAGGCTTTTATACTTGCCGAATTCACCGTTGTGATATTCTTTAAAACAACAGGGGGCAGTCAAAAGAAACTGACCGTAAAGACAGACGGATAAACAGAGTAGTAGAAAGTTTCCGGAACTACGTCATATCATTAATATCATTCAATATTTTAAAATTAATTATTTTTATAAATTATTTTAATGATTATAAAGGTTTTTATAACCATTTAAGATTTCTTTTAATCAAACTTTGATGCATCACTTGCTTTTGTTCATATCTCGGACAGTTTTACCTTTTAAAGTTTATTAAAATATTAATGACAAGAGAACATGGGCTGCTCTACAAATATATTTTTATTATGGCAAGAATAAAAGCAAAAAAAGCACACTTACTAAAAAATGTTTTTTTTTTTTTTAGATTTAGCCTGCTCCACAATTCACACATTACTGTCTGGCTAGTTTCTATCCTCTTCTTATGCTAAAAAGGCAATAATGGTCAAACATTCCTGACCATTATCACCAACAAAGCCTAGAAAAACAGGCATCAACAGGCATTGTAAACTAATAGGTTCAAATATTCTTTTCCAGTTATATCAAAGAAATAATTTGTTCCTTAATTATAGTTTTGTAACTATTAAATTGTTTTAAATTCAAAATTGTAACATATACATTAGTGTAAAACCTATGACTGGTGGAAAAAACATATTTCTGTAATTGTGTACTTGGGTCTCCACTTTTGCCATGGCCTCTTTGGCTTTAACAAACTTTTTGAAAACTTTTTAATAAAAACAACCTCCTTTCCCACTCCTGTTGCAATTTCTAGCCAAGAATTATTGATCATCCGGTTATCTCTATGATCACGGATCATAAAGGTGTTCGCTCGAGTTAAAAAAAAAAATTATGCACTCCGCCAGCTGAAATCATGTCGCGCGCACTCAAATCGAACCTCTGCAAACACAGAGATGACGTCACATTCGCCGCGCGCACTCAAGTGAACTAGCGGATGCGTCGAGTATAAACCAGACTTAATAGAGACAAAAAGGCCAAAAGTAAATCTTTAAAACAATTTATTTTCATGTTTTTTTATTGTAAGATGTTCATTAAAAATGTATAATTATTAATACAATTAAAGTATTTAAATGCAATAAATTATAGTAGTAATTAAATTATATAATTAATTATAATAAATTAGGAAATTACATTGACAACTTTACAGTTCGGTTTATTTACCTCCGGCCCACCACCCTCAATCAAGTTTAGTTTTTGGCCCTTCATAAGTTTGGGCACCTCTGATCTAATGTCACAAATGCATAAAAGAATAAATGATCATACAACATTTTATTCTATTTTGAATTATTAAAAACATATTCTTCATAGGATAGTGACAAAGTATAAATTTTTAAACTGACAACATATATATTTTAGGACTGCACTGTGGCCTTTGTTTGCATATAAACTACTGTTACACTTCTGTAAATCATGGTAAAAATATGATAGTGCTTTTGCAGTTTTTTTTATCAGAAAAAATAAGCAGAACACATTCTAAATTACAAAACAAAAACATAAATTGTCCTACATATTTTATGCGATAGCTGACGTGCGGTGTACTGGTCAATTTAAATGAAGTTTTATAAAATAATTTCGAGAGAAGCACGTGATATGATTGAACACGGCTGGATTCTCAACAATAATCAGTAATAATCCAATCAGATTGATCCAAGCTTACAATAAATAGGTTTTCAATTTCGATTTCAAAAACAATTTCACCCTACTGCCTTTCATATCCCTCCTTCCACTCTATCTCCTCCTTTTCCTCCCTTTTCCAGGGGGAGCTCTCGGGACCTACCTGATCTCGGAACCAGTTTGCAAATTACAGGGGGGGTTGGGGGGAATTGATTTCCCTATATGCTTGAACCCCCCTGAAGGATGTCAAAACAAGCTGTATGGGAGGTCAGCCCTCTAATATTGAGAAATAGTTTTCCCTAATCTGTATCTTAAATAATAATAATATTATTAATAATTAAAATAACAGATAATACAAACATACATTTGACCACCCCTATAATGGCTCATACCTTCATATCATCGCGCCAATCAGTCTTTGCAAGAATCATTCAACAGTAAACCAGCAGATTTAGAGAAGCGATGGATATCATAAGTGGTCACGAGACAGTTTTCTTGTAAAATAGGTGTTTATATTGACATAGCCTAAAAGTAAAGTAAAATTAGATGCATATTTTGAATAATTTAAGCTAGTAACCTCTGAAATAATCAGGTTACTGTATGCCAGAATACATTTAATATCCATCAAAACACTGAAAACTTTAATACGTCTTATTAATAAATTTGATTTAAATAAATAGAAAGATTTAATTCACTGAAAACTTAACAAAAAGTCAACCCTGATCGCCAATGTACAGTTGAAGTCAGAATTATTAGCCCCCTTTGAATTTTTGTTCTTTTTAAAATATTCCCCAAATTATGTTTATCAGAGCAAGGACATTTTCACAGTATGTCTTATAATATTTTTTCTTCTGGAGAAAGTGTTATTTGTTTTATTTCGACTAGAATAAAGGCAGTTTTTCATTTTTTAAAAGCCATTTTAAGGTCAAAATTATTAGCCCCTTTAAGCTATTTTTTTTCCGATAGTCTAAAGAACAAACCATTGTTATACAATAACTTGCCTAATTACTCAAACCTGCCTAGTTAACCCAATTAACCTAGTTAAGTCTTTAAATGTCACTTTAAGCTGTATAGAAGTGTCTTGAAAAATATCAAGTAAAATATTATTTACTGTCATCATGACAAAGATAAAATAAATCAGTTATTAGAAATAAGTTATTTAAACTATTATGTTTAGAAATGTGTTGAAAAAATCTTCTCTCCGTTAAACAGAAATTGAAAAAAAAAATAAACGGGGGGCTAAAAATTCTGACCTCAACTGTATAATTCACACCCTGCTCAGAACCCCCTTATATGCTTATTCACCACGCGGGGACCTTGGGCTCAATTATCTCCGAGCTCAGAGTTCTCTCCTGCGACAGGATGCCAAATCTGCCATTAAAGCCGAGCATATCTAAGTGTGAACTAGAAACTGCATTTTTGACACTGTGTTGACTGATGTAATAACATGTTGTTGTTTTGTTTTGTTTTTGTTGTTGTTGTTTTCATATCCATATTCAAAACAGACAAATAAACAATGTTAAAAGCATAATTTTCACCATGGGGTGTTTAACAAGTGTAAGTATTAGAAGATGATATGTAAATTCAAGGTCTTTTCCGCTAGGCAGACTGCTTTTTAAGTTCATTATGACAGCATTTCAAATCATATTTTTTTGACTAAGACCTTGCTTTACCTTGAGTCTTCTTTTGGGGCTTTTCAAGTCTTTACTGTCAAACTCCAGCCAGTCTTGTATTGTCCTGCTGACAGTAGGGTTTGTGTAGTTCATCAGCTGGAAGCCTGTCACATTTGCACCTCCCTTCCTGAACTCAGTGAGATTAAGATCCAGAAATCCCTGAAGGAGATCAAGCACATCAAAATCTGCATTCATTTATATGTCTAATATCTATCAGTCCTGCTCTGATACACAGACTAACGGGCAAGTTTAAAAACTCTAATGCAAAATGCAAATGCAATCATTTGAAATGTATTGTATTATTGTACAGTGAGTTAGAATGTATTCAGATCATTGGGTGTAATTAGTTGCAAAGTAACTAGTTACTGTAATCAACTTACTTTTCTAGTGAAAAATAAAGTAAGAGACTACTTTTCAATTTCAGGTAATTTAATTTCAGTTACTTAAAATATACGTGACTAAAATGCTGTGCATAAATTCAGCAGTTCTGTATAAATAGGTTCAGAGAAGCAGAGCATTTTTGTGTGTATATACTGTATATATTTATGTTATACAAATATATTTTCAGAATAACTCAACTAAATAAACTCAGCTAAAGTTTAGATTTGTCAGACGAATACACCTTTGTATTAAACAATGAATTGAGCAATAAATTAATGCCAACATATCGTATGTATGAAATATGGTGTCATTATTACATTATTAATATTTTGTTTTTTGATACATGGTTAACGTTCTAACGTTAGTTTTTTAAATGAATATAAAGGTTGTCAAATTTAAAGACTTATAGTACTTTAATTTGTACTGAGACTTATAAACATTTTAAGTATTACGTAATCAGGTAATTAAGTTACTAATTAAGTAATTACTTTTTTTTTACTTTTTAATTGAGTAAGTTACTTTTAAGACAAAGTAGTTAGAATGTAATTTAAATACAATTTTAATAATGTAAATAATACTAAATATTAACTGAAGCCATAAGCAAGACACTGCAAGTTAATAGGGTAAAAACTTTGCTTATACTCATCATTGTGCTTCCCCGATTGATTGTTTACATTAAGAACTGCAAACATTTTTTATTATACGTTTTCTAAAATGTTCTTTAAATATGATAATGAAATATGTGTTAGTCTTTTTATTCTGAAAATATATTTAGCAAAAAATCTAAACATTGGATAAATTATGTATTTTTACACAGTCAAAGGTTTATTTAGACGTTTTTTATTATCACAAAAAAAATTGTTTTCTTTTTCTTTTTTTTTACATTGGACTGAAAAAAAAAAAACACTTTAAGAAAACGCAAAATCCAAAAATCTCAAAATTGAGATGTCACCTTAAAGGGATAGTTCACCCAAAAATGAAAATAACCTCTTTATTTTTTCTCCTTTATGTGGTTTAGGGTGCTTTCGCATCTGTGGTTCGGTTCATTTGTTCCAGACCAAGGGCAACAAATGACACATTGTAACATTTTTCTGCCGTTTTTGGTTCCTTTTCACATTACACTGATTGCTTTGGTCCGAACCAGTAGAAAAGAACCAAAATGCAGTCATGTGACAAAATCCACATCACCCTTTAGGCAGATGTTATTGAACGTATTTCCTAAACTGCTTTTCGATTGATCCGAATTAACGTGTGGGAAAATGCCAATGGAACTCCCGCAAGTAAAAAAAAAAAAAAACGCCAGACACAAAATGTTGCTTTTTACTACAACTGCGCTGACTGATTGTACCCCTGGTCATAGTATACTATATAGTTTATATACACCACTGAACTAATTCACTGATTCAACTGAACTAAGTAAGGCAGGTGTAAAAAAAAAAAAACACTCTTAGTTTCTTTCTTCTTTTGAATTTTTCAAAATATCTTCTTTTGAGTTCAACAAAAGAAAGTAACTCAAACAGGTTAACAAGTTAAGGGTGAGTAAATGATGACAGAAGTGTCATGTTTGGGTGAACTACCCCTTTAAATTTAAAAACTAAATCAAAATAGAGCTACAGACCACAATATAAACTCGTGATCAAAGTCAGAACACTTTTTAGACATAATTATACCCTCTTAAACTAAATAGAAAAATAAATACCCAAGAGCAATCATATAGGAGTATTAGGGTTATCTGTGTGATATTGTGATATGAGAGTCAGTGTAAGAGCTAATGATACAGCGACATGCACAGATGATGCATGCTGGGTAAATATCACAGTATCTGTGTGATAACAGTTAATTGTGTTTGTGTGTATGTTTGCTCATTTGGGTGACCGGCCCATGCAGTGATGAACCAGGAAAGTCTAGGGTGCAAAGTGTTGCATCCTTGCTGTTTAACCCAGGAAATATGGCTCATGGGTTGACATCTCTAATCATCACTGCTGAACTGGATTATGCACTTGACAAAAGGGAAGTTTGAAGAATTTTCTTCTCCCCTTGAAGAACCCAATTAAATATTTACTATTCCTCCTGTGAAGTCACATTGGTGTATAACAGTTTCTTCATTCAGTCAGAAAATTGCTTTCCAAGCAAATATGTTTTTTTAGTCCAATAAAAATTTAATAAAATAGTAGCTATGAAATATTAAAGCCATCATTGAAAACTAAAAATAACTGTAAAAATAAGATATAATATTTGAATAAATATAAAATATATAACCTATACAAATGAAACCATAATTTAATATAATATAACTTGCAGTTAATGAGTGCTGTATTACAGATCAGTAAGTTTTTTGAGCAATAATTATTTTGCTTTTTCTAAACTGCTTAATGCACTCATAAAATATTAAAACAGAAACTGAACTGAACTAAAACAGAAACAAGGAAACAAATAAAAGTAACTAAAACCTTATTTTTAAATTATTTTAATAAATTAAATTACATTTTTTGTTTCAATTTATTCTTTCATGAGGCCTTTCTGTGTGGAGTTTGCATGCTCTCCCAGTGTTTGGGCCATAGTGAATGAATGAATGTGCGTGAATGAGAGATTGTATGGATGTTTCTCAGGGTTGGGATGTGGCTAGAAAGCCATCCGCCACATAAAGCATACGCCAGAGTAATTGGCAGTTCATTCTGCTGTAGCCACCCCTGATAAATCAAAGACTAAGCCAAAGGAGAGTGAGTGAGTATTATTTCATAAAATAAAATAAAATAAAAATCTATAAATATATATATAAAAAATAAAAATAAAAAAAAATAAATCTAAAAAAAAAAAAATAAAAAAATAAAAGAATTCAATTAAAATAAATAAATAAATAAAAATCCTGACATAAGAGGCATAGAAAAATATCGAAAAATCTATATTTATATAAAATACAAATAAATAATGATGTTAAATTGAATAAAAATAAGACTCACATTTTCAAAAGTGCATGCATGATAATGATTGATACACCCCTGCCACACACTCCCACTCTCATTCATGCAAAAAAAGGCATCTAATGCCTTCCAGAAAGAGAACAAATGCAAATTCGGTCAGCACAGAGAGTAATTCTGCAATCTGTCAGCATTGTGTGCTGCATTCAAAATCATGAACTCTCCCAGTCACACAGAAAAAAAACAGAAAAAAGTAGCCATGCAACATAAACCACCACCATCAATTTGTCAAAGCGTTCCCTTGCGATGTGTGAGAGGTTAACCGACAACTCATCTTAAATAGCCTCAAGGCTCATGGTTCATTCATGCAAACCAAAGAGGACACAAGACACTTCACTTACCAGGTTTGCTAGTATGTAATGGTAGTTCTTCAAGTTCTTTTTCTGTGCTGCGATCTGAAAGACAAATACACCATACATCAGGGCAAAAAAACACAATCTTCTCTCTCTGTGTCAGCTAATGGCAGCCCTCTTTCATTCAACGCCAATTAAAGCATAATTTTTAGCCTGGCTCTCTAAATAGCGATGAATAGGTCCCATCATTCAGGCCATAATTGCACACCATTGCAGAGCTCACTGAGTGTGTGCAATATCTGTGATCAGAAAGGACAGTCGAGATGGAGGAGGAAAGAAAGATTTGGCATCTGCCACCATAGGAAGTCCAATTATAAGACTTAATGACTACATGTACACGAGGAGCGTAGGAACACCTGTGAGCGACAGCGGGAAACACATCGCCTCTGGGGTTAATTTTATCGAATGCAGATTTCTGATCATCGGCTTTGGCAGCGCTTTCTTTCAGATCAGATCAGTGAGGAGAGTAATTGGCTTGGTTTGCCTGAAGGAGGAATCCGTTGTCTTTCTGATAGAGGTATGGCATAAAAGTGTACAGAAGAATCATGTTCTGTCCTAGAAGATGATGTTCCTTGAAGCCACTAGCCTAAAGTGAAGGTGTTTTTTTTATTAGAAGTTCCAAAAACTATTTTAAAGTTCTGAAAAACTTGTTTTGCTTAACCCTTCATTGGGCAAAGAGCCGTATATGGTTACTTCATTGACATTGATTGTAATATAATTTGTTTTGAATTATTCACCCACCCAGTAACACTTCAGGGTTTTCCCCTGCTACAAGATAACAAGATTCACAAGACTCAGCAAAGTGTGTGTGAAAGGTGAATATAAAGTCCATGATGCTTTAGTAGCTATGTTTCCATCCAAAGATGCAAATTAAATATGTGCGCAAAACTGGAATATCCTATAAAAGACATGTGAATAAAGCAGCATTTCCATCCAATGAGTCAAAGAGAACAAAATTGTCACTTTCTGATTAACTGGCCCCAAATATAAAAAAAAAAATGGAATTTATTGAGGTAGGAGAAGCTGCGTCAATCTTTTCTTTATTTAATAAATTACTTGCACTTCAGAAGACAATGCCGACACGCAATGAACGCGTGGTGGTGTTTGAAGGCATGAGAAGTGGAGCACAGACATTTCTGACAGTTCTAGGGGTTGTTAATAATATAATAACACTCATACTGAAATGGTGAGATATTTTAGAATGACCAAAACAACATTTCAGATGTTTTACAGTGTGCTCAGCCTGCTGGTTTGTTCATTCACACATATTTTTATCATCACATAATCTCATGACAAAATCACAGGACCTCTTTTAAATGCGTGTACTGGAATTTGATCAGTAAAAGTGTTTACATCTTTTCTAATTGAATAAAAAGTTTATCGTACTCAGTTTTTTATGCACATTTTCAAAATTGATGCGCATCCCGCTGATCCATCAACCGTTTTGTATGCGCATATCCAAATGCGCATAAAAATAAGTGGATGGAAACATAGCCAGTGAGTGCCGTCTTTCGAATGAGACGTTAAACCAAGGTCCTGACTCTTTGTGGTTGTTAAAAATCCCAGGTTGGGATTTAATCCCAGTAGGGGTTTAACCCCGGCATCCTGGCCAAATTTCCTGTGTCCTAACCATCCCCATATCATAATTGGCTTCATTACTCTGTCTCCTCTCAACCAATCAGCTGGTGTGTGGTGGATGCTGCACACTGGTGGTGGATGAGCAGATTTCGCCCAAAAAGGTGTAAAGTGCTTTAAGTGTCCAGAAAAGCGCTTTATAAATGTAAGAAATTATTATTAATATTAAAAATTAATTAAAAAAAATTAAAAAAAATTTAAATTAACAAAAAAATTTTTTAATTTTTTAAAAATTATTAATAAGTCCAGTATTTCAATAAGTGCTCTATAAAGAGTTAATATGCCATCAATTGTCCTTAAAGTATATCAAAACCTTAATGAAATCAACATAAATTTTCAGATTGATTGAGATTTTTGCAAAGTAACTTATTTAGTATCTATATGTGATCAAAGTCAGGAGAATACTCTGTATGTCTTAGGTATAAAAAAGCTTTAACAATCTCTAATAAATGAATTGAGTTTGTTTTTTGTTAAAATCAGTTTTAAAAGTAAAACAAATATAAATATCACACACACACACACACACACACACACGCACAGGCGCACACACACACACACACACACACACACACACACACACACACACACACACACACACACACACACACACACACACACACACACACACACATATATATATACACAGTTGAAGTCAGAATTATTAGCCCCCCTTTGAATGTTTTTCCTTTTTTTTTATATATTTCCAAAATGATGTTTTACAGAGCAAAGAAATTTTCACAGTATGTCTGATAATATTTTTTTCTTCTGGAGAAAGTCTTATTTGTTTTATTTTGACTAGAATAAAAGCAGTTTTTAATTTTTTAAACACCATTTTAAGGACAAAATTATTAGCCCCTTTAAGCAATTTTTTCCGATAGTCTACAGAACAAACCATCATTATACAATAACTTGCCTAATTACCCTAACCTGCCTAGTTAACCTAATTACCCTAGTTAAGCCTTTAAATGTCACTTTAAGCAGTATAGAAGTGTCTTGAAAAATATCTAGTAAAATATTATGTGCTGTCATCATGGCAAAGATAAAATAAAACAGTTATTAGAGATGAGTTATTAAAACTATTATGTTTATCAATTATGCTCTCATGTCCTGATGAAACCCCTACAGATATATTTACATCCTTTTTGATGAAAACACTTAAATTACATTTACTTATAGCAATTTGCAATATGTAATTTGTCATCTGCCAGTCAATTGTGTGCTACATTTTTTTTGTCTGAAGTATGATCCTCGGGCAACATGGCCATACTTGCATGAAAGCAGGTTTTACTTTACAGAACCCACCCGTATTGCAAAGTAAAGCAAAACTGTTTTTTGTATAATTTACACTCCTTTAAAAGTTTAATGCATATAATTCATACATTTATAGCTACGCTTCAACTTATAGCAACATTTAACACATTTATTAAGTCATTCCACTGAATTCCACAGTTCCAGACTGAGCCATCCACCTAATTATGAATCACCACAATGCATTGACAGTATATACATAAAAAAAAACATGCATGAAGCATTCACATGGGCAGCATGGTGGCTCAGTGGTTAGTACTGTTGCCTCACAGCAAAAAGGATGCTGGTTCGAGTCCCGGTTGGTATTTCTGTGTGGAGTTTGCATGTTCTCCCCGTATTCCTGTGGGTTTCTTCCAGGTGCTCCGGTTTCCCCCACAGTCCAAAGATATGCGCTATAGATGAATTAGATGAACTAAATTGGCTGAAGTGTATGTGTGTGTAAATGTGAGTGTGTAAGGTTGTTTCCCAGTACTGGGTTGCAGCTGGAAGGGCATCCGTTGCGTAAAATATATGCTGGAATAGTTGGCGGTTCATTCTGCTGTGGCGACCCCTGATAAATAAGGGACTAAACTGAAGGAAAATGAATGAACGAATAAAGCATTCACCAGGTTTAAGATGGAGTTGAGTCTTTCCAGCTCGCAGTCCAGAATGATCTTGAACTCCTTTTTATTATCCAGATCTTGGATGGCTTTCAGGAATGCCGCTTCTGTCAGCGTGTCAAAGTTTATGGACGTCACCTGCCAGGTCTTCTCAGCCGCAGTGTCCAAGATCTTCTGCAACACTGTCAGACCTTCAAAAAATAAAAATAAAAATGAGTCTCATGATTGAATATTCATAACAGCCAGCTGCTTGCATGGGTACACATTTGTTTCAGCACAATATGTCGAAGCATCTGTACATATCAGTATTTTAAACCATCTTTGAATACAGTAACTCTGAAGGAGGTAAAGTCCTGATTTGGAGAAAGGAGAAGCTCTGTCTCCACATTCGGCAGGGGGTCCCTGCTGTTCTGTTCCAGCTCTAATCAACATCTGCTTTCATATCATTTACAATCTCCCGCTTAGAGTTATGGACAGCTCAACACTTCAGATGTTCATCTTTTCTTCAGCTTGAAGAGAATTCTGAATGTTTTTTTTAAAGAGGACAAGCAGATATGTGTTTGATGTTGTTTAGTATGATGATGGTTATGAAAAACCTTGAATGATCATATCTAAATGAAGCATTTTGATATGCAGCATCTATTTTTACCCTAAACATTGCTTGGTGACAGCGGTATTCTTAATGCATTACGATGCATGCATAATCACTTTTACACAAACTTATAATATTTTGCATAATCTGATAAATGATCATAACAACATTGAATATATGCATGCATTATGCATTAATGCTTATATAACTGTTTATACTAAAATGCTTTTCTTTCTCACTTATGTTTAGGATTAAAAACAAAAAAGTAATAAATTACACATAAATAATAGTAACAATTACATGCATATACACATGTGCTGTAAAACTTCTAAATACAATCGACGGATTATGCTTTATGATTTCCAGCTTCTTTTTTGTTGTTTATATAAATACCACGCTACTATTTAAATACGTATATGTATAGGTATAATGATTTATTAGCACTTTATGGTATCTTATAACTATTAGAAAGCAATAAGTGCTAATAAACAGCCAATATGAACTCTAATAAATATGAGAATACTAAAGTGTTGCCAAAAATGATTAAATGACTGAGAGCTGAAAAACAAAATCTGTGAAATGACAGTAAAATATAGTTTTCTAAATAAAGTGCAAAATATATAATAATTTTACAGATAAATACATTCAATGTTTCACAGAATTTTTTTTTTACTCATTTGAAATAAGATATTGTACTGTAATTTTATTTAGAAATTGTATCTAAATTTTATTTCATTTTGTTGAGAAGGAATAGCACCAACCAATTGACCATTTTTTTTTAAGTTTAAGTGATTTAACAGATTGTATTCATTTTATGCTCAAACACATTCAAAGGCCTGGAGTTTTACAATATATATATAGACACTTCTATACAGCTTAAAGTGACATTTAAAGGCTTTTAGGGTAATTAGGCAAGTTATTGTATAATGATGGTTTGTTCTGTAGACTATTAAAAAGAAATTAGCCTAAAGGGGCTAATATTTTTGTCCTTAAAATGGTGTTTAAAAATTAAAAACTGCTTTTATTCTTGCCGAAATAAAACAAATAAGACTTTCTCCAGAAGAAAAAAATATTATCAGACATACTGTGAAAAATGTCCTTGCTCTGTTAAACATCATTTGGGAAATATTTAAAAAAGAAAAAAAAAATCAAAGGGGGGCTAATAATTCTGACTTCAACGGTATATATAGAGTTTTATACATTTTTTCATCTTAGACTATTATGATCAAATAAAATTAAATTGCAATTCTACAAAGAAATATTTTTAGTCTTCATTCTTTTCCCTACATTGTAAAGCTTTCATATGCTTAAAAGTGTTTTTAGCAGTAAAAGAGTATAAGATGTAGTATACAGCTGAGATCTTAAGAAAACAGCGTCAAAATATGAAACTCAGGAAAGCAGAAGATATGAGACTTTTGGGATATATCAGGGGTGTCAAACTCATTCACTGAGGGCCAAACAGCATTACGGCTGCTCTCAAAGGGCCTATAGTCTGTAAGGAGTTACTTCTCCCTAATAACAAATTGTTAAATAATTGCATTACAATACAATACAATACAATACAATACAATACAATACAATACAATACAATACAATACAATACAATACTTATTTATAAAGCACATTTAAAAACAACCAAAGTTGACCAAAGTGCTATACATGGGAATACTTAAGACAGAGAAGAAAGCAAAATTCAAAAGAAACATTTAACAAATAAAAGCAATAAAACAGTGATCAAGAAGTATTAAAAGCGAGAGGAAATAGATATGTCTTTAAAACGGACTTAAATGCAGAAATGGAGGGGGAAGGTCTAATGTGAATTGGCAGAGTGTTCCAGAGTTTAGCACCAGCAACTGCAAACGCTCGATCACCTCATTTTTTAAAGGCGTGTTCTGGGCATGGTGAGTAAATTGAGATCAAAAATTGAGCGTACGGACAGAGCAAGTCAGTAAGGTACTGAGGAGCAAGATTAATGACGGCTTTGTAAACAAATAATACAATTTTTAAATAAATTCTGCATTTAATTGTCCCTTTATTATATTTCAACATATAAAAGTAACAAATAAATACATGTATTTGCATAAATGTAAAATATAACTTAGTTCTCTATGATATTTTAACATGAAACCTTTTATCAAGTTAAAAGAAAAACACATTACTTCATCCAAGTAAATAACAAAGACAATCATCAGACACAAGTCATTACCTTTCTCCAAAACTTTGTCACATCTGAGAGAAGCAGAACTATGGAACAACAAATCATTTTGAGCTGCTAATAAGTGACAGACACATTTGCAAATGTCAGACAAATCCTACTTAATTGAATGCTACTGTGGAAACAGCACAAAACTATCATGCATTATACTGTAGGAGATGTTGTTAATAGCCAATATACAATAGAAAAACATCATGGACTTCAATTATAATGCTGGGTTCACACCAAATGCAAAGCAAATCCTGGCATGCTTTTTTGCAATCTTGCATAGAGTAAGTGATTGAAGCAAAGTCTGTGCATTCACGGCAAATGTGGTAATCTACTTACACAAATGATTGAATCATATGCTCTCCCATGCCACATAAAATGATATGGCCTTGAATTTAAAGTGTGGAATATATGATCTGTTTTTTATCTTTGATGCCTAAAATTCTAACAGTATTTTTACTGCTGATACATTATAACGTCACCTATAAGGCATTATACAGTATATCTTTTATAATATGTATTAAGAATAGCCTTGTGATGCATTACAAATACAGGCTTCATAGAAAGTGCTACTCACTTCTGTAGTTTGATTCTCAACATTGCGTATTCTTATCCTCAAATGTTTTTCCTCTGGTGGTTAACAACGTTTCAAAGAAAGCAGAAGCTCACATTGAAGAACAGTTTTTTGTAATCCAAGATATCAAAAGCCACTCCAGCATTTGTATGAACTGCTTTTCTTGGAGGAAATGACACAATGTGATATTAATGGACATTCCTCTTCCGAGTGCTAGCGTTTGAATGGCGTGCTGTGAATTTCATTAGAATGGAACGACTAGTTTTATTGGTTGTCTCTCATCATGCAGAGGTGTGATGTCTGAATAAACAGGCATCGTTTCAGATCATTTGACTTCTTCTTCCAAGCCGTTCATCAAGGTAATTTTTTACCTGCATGCAGTTTAGCTTCTTGCATATGGAGAGAAACTAATAAAAGAACCAACGACTGATTGTTCTTCAAACAGGAAGTTTCTGCCGGCACTGACAGCTTGTTTCCTGTGCAGCAGACGCACTGATATAATTAGTTTAATGAAAGATGATCGTTCCTCAGAAGCATTTGCATTTCTTACGGTGAGTGTTTTCCGAGTCTCCTCTGCTCTATTGACTGAACAGAATTAGGCAAATTCCCCCATTTATTAGCTGTTATCTGGGTCAATACAAGTTTAATATGCATGTGCCAAATCTTTCAGAAAAGTTCTTGTTGGTTTTATATTGTTTTGTTAAACATTCATGCCCCTTTAAAGTTTTAGTTTAAAATGGTACTGGGAATTCCATAAAGTATTTGATTAATGATTACTTGAAAAATGTAATTAAAAAAAACAAACAAAGAGAAATAGCAACACATGGCTTGATTGAGCAGACAAATGTTTTTAAAAAAGATTCTAATATAGAAAATAGGAATGCACTGATCCCGATACTTGGATCGGATATCGGTTCGATACTGCATATTTTTGCTGGATCGGGTATCGTTCATCTGGTACCTATCCAAATCCGATCCTGCATGTGCGCTATATTCCGTGTTATTTATAAGCCAACAAAAGCCATGAAGGTAGCCTATTATAAAGCACTAGAAAGTTGTCATGTAGGTCTACTATATCCCAAATGTTCTGAAGCCATTAGTTTAATGTGAAGCACAGATGAATATTCATGTGGTTAAATTCATGTTCAGTTCAGCGCTTCCCGCCACCGCGCCTGTCAATCATTCTCCATTCATTCACAATTCAAACTGGGTGTCGCGTTCATGACAACTCAAAAACTTTCTCCAAGACTATTTGTTCTTGTTAATATAAGTGATCAGTGGAGAAATGCATTTAGTTTTGCATTAAATAGGTTATTTTTGACCTGCAACAAAGAGTTCATTGCTGTTTCTAAATCATGTTGCGCTGTGTCTGTTAGATCAGCAGATCGCATTCGCAACACTGGAGTAGAGAGGGTTATTACCTGCTCTTCACATACAAAGTAGGCCTACCTGAAACTTTAAATTAGGAAAGGCTCAATAATACATTGGACAGATCCTCAATGCACTGATTTCTTCCCTTTGTGCTGCTCAGTTTTGAAAGTGTTTGCAGATACAGGAGGGCTGCGCGCTGCGAATCAGTGACGCATCAAGCGCTTCATTCACGCATCATGTGCACCGCTCTGTAAAATTATTCCTGTAATATTAAAAGTTTCTGTTCTCTCATCCTTCCGACTGAATTTATTCTTCCAAGGTGAATACTTTCAGTGCTGCAAATAATTTGTAAAGCCTGGCTCACTGTGGTCAAAGTAGTTGATTAAATAATAAAAATGAAACTGACAGGCGCAATATGGATTGTCATTAACAGAAACTATTTAGCCTAATATAGGCTATTCTGAAACTGTGAATATTTCACTGTAATTTTATTTATTTAATATTTTATTTAACAGACCAGTTTGTGTTTTGATTAGGGTCAATAGTGGTTGCCTATTACAAACTTCAAAGAAAAATCTTAATATTAAAAAAAGGAAACATAAGCTGGACCACAACAGATCAATGTCATAATGAATGCTCAGATAATGTAGCCTAGTTTACAGCAAGAATTGTGCCATCTGTCAAATACAGTAGGCCTATAGGTCTGTTATTTTTACTAGAAGAAGAAGATATATTATTTAAGTGTATCACAAGAACTATAGGAACTGTATTATGTTTAAAAAAAAAGGCACAGTGGCGCAGTAGGTAGTGCTGTTGCCTCACAGCAATAAGGTCGCTGGTTCGAGCCTCGGCTGGGTCAGTTGGCGTTTCTGTATGGAGTTTGCATGTTCCTCCTGCGTTCGCGTGGGTTTCCTCCGGGTGCTCCGGTTTCCCCCACAGTCCAAAGACATGTGGTACAGGTGAATTGGGTAGGCTGAAATTGTCCGTAGTGTATGTGTGTGAATGAGTGTGTATGGATGTTTCCCAGAGATGGGTTGCAGCTGGAAGGGCATCCGCTGCGTAAAAAAACATATGCTGGATAAGTTTGTGGTTCATTCCGCTGTGGCGACCCCAGATTAATAAAGGGACTAAGCTGAAAAGAAAATGAATGAATGAAAAAAGGCACAGTATAGGGATCTGATCGGTTCCAAAAAATGGTATCGGTGCATCCCTAATAGAAAACTGCTTACTGCTTTCCCAACCCCGCTTTGAATTAAACTAATTTAAATTATTTATATTACATTTTTTGGTTTGTATTGGTCTGTTTTTAAGACTTCCATAGATTTATTTCATATATTTATGTTTCTGCATACAAAAATTATCAATAAAACTTTTAAAAACTGTGAATGTCTGAGTTATATTTTAAAATCATTAGAGTGTGTTCACACTAAAAATTGGTTATTTTGATTCATTTGGATTTTATTTACAGATTTAAAAAAAAAGATTATTATTAAGATCAAACATAAAGATACAAAACAAAATCTAAAATTGATTTTATGATATACTTTTTGTTACAGAACTTACAAAATCACCTGGACTAAACATGCACACATATTCGCATATGTGATAGTATTTTTAAGTGCTTATAAAATCTGGGGGTCAAAAAAGGGTCAAAACAGCACAAGAAACCCCTCTGACAGATCACCAACAAATGAGGATCCCCTGTTCGGAGAAGGATTTCCAAACAAGAAAAACATGTATGCTTGAGCATTCTGAACATTTTTATGGTCACATCTTGTGACATCACATTTTGTTTATGTTTTGTTTATCTATTTGGTCCATGCTGCATTCATATTAAAATTGAACCACTCCAGAATGTGTTTGAAATTAAACTGAGACCCATGTTTTCAGTGGTTTTAGTTTACTTACAGTGTCTTTATTTATTATTGCCAGCTAATAAAAGAAAATAGATTAAAAAAACATCCTTATATGCCACTACAATGTTAAATCTAAAAAAATGTCAGTATTTCATTTAAAAGAGACATCAGTTAAACAAACGCTGATGCTACACTGTGTTTAAAAAGAGATGTAGGTGTCCATGCAGCATTTCAAACAGGACTTCAAAAGACAATCTCATTCAAACATTCTGACTGAATCAGGTATGTTCCCTGTCAGACTTTACCTAAAGGAACAGGATCAAAGTCTGTGGATTTCTAAAAAACAAATTACCGTGCGTTAATACAGCAATCAGCGTTGACTTGTGCCCGATTACGATAAGCTTACTGGTCAATATGAAGGACAAATTCTGCAGGCAGCAGAATTTCAACTTCAAAGACATCAAATCTCTTATTCAGCCAAAGGCAAGTGCCTTCAAAGCAAAACCAGATCAATACTGACACCTATATTCACACACACATCAGTATTTATGAGCACCACAAATGCAAACAAAAAAAAAAAAAGAGCAGCACAAATGAGCAACCTCCTAATAAAGCCTGACTATATGCACTCTGAGAAAAATTAGGCCAAGCAAAGTTCAGCAAGTAAAATGTTTCAACACAAACTAGCTCGCACATTTAAATGGGTCAAAAATGTGACATAAACTTAAAGAAATTAATCTGAGACAGCATTAATAAGCCAATATATGTATTTAAATGAATTTGCATTTGTTGTGCATGCTTGGTTGAACTTTCAGTCGTGGATTTGGCTCATAATTGGTGCTGTCATCACAGTTGCTAGTACATTACGGCCCAGACGTTTCGGAAACTTGGTGTTAGAAAAAACATGATTCGCTTTGCTCTGCTGTCAAAATAAGTATAAATTCTTTTGTTAACACTACGTCTTTTGAGAAGCTCAGGCATTATTTTATTATTTTATTTTTTCAAATGAGGCAAAAAAAGATTTTACTTTTGGAAGAGAGTCAACTATATCTGGAGATGAGCAGATAGAAACATTATAAATATAGACGCTGATTTTGGTCCACTGCATCCAATTAGCATAATAAGATAATGCATATCATTAACTAAAATCAAGAAGACAATCTGGACTGTAACAAACATGCAAAGAGACCCTTTAGGTTGTTGTCCACATTAAAACTGCTCTTTATCGGATATTCATTGCAGCTTTTTTCATTACAATGCAATTGTGTATAATTCTACATAAATTACATTCTACCTACAGGCCCCTTGTCCATCTGGTATGAGTACAGGAAACATGCATTTTATATGAAAAAATCATCAGGCTACAATTTAAATCAGTAACGTCTAAGTAATATAACATTGATTTGCTATTATTGTTAAAGGGATAGTTCACCAAAAATAAAAATTCTGGAAACATTTGTTCACCCCAGGTAGAGCTGCACGATTATTTGAAAAAAGATCGCAATCTCAATTCGACCTGCTAAACAATCTTAATTAGCATTTCTACGATTCTGCCAATCATATTTTTAAGTTCAGGAGAGAAGCAAAGGCGGCCGCACAAGTCTTCACATTGTTTTACATACGTTGTTCAGCAAAAGTGAGCACCACCAAATGGTGTTGAAAGAGTCACATATTGTACTTATAAGGTACAGTATAATTCACCAAAAAATGTCATTTCTGTCTTCATGTAATGATGTATTCGCGGCAGTGAAATCACACGTGACGTGAGCTGACCGTGAACTGTTACCACAGAGAGGGCTGGTGCCTGTGAATGAAGTCTACTTTAGTGAACAGAACCTGCATAGGCTGTGAATAACAGTTGAAAATGACATTAAGTTTGTGGCACAGAGTGGAAGGAGCCGCGCGGGAAATATGAACGGCATTTAGAAGTGAAAATGAAACCGAAAGCACGCACATCATTTAAATAATCATATAGCAATTTAGAGCTATGATTGCGACAAGCATTTGAAATGTTTTTTCTTTCATTGCAAACACAAAGTGTTGTGCATGAGAATAAATGTTTAACAGTGGCAGTATAACTACTGTAGTACTGTAATGTTGAATATAATGCAAGAGTAAATCTGATAATGACAAATGTCTGATTTTACCTGTAGAAAAAAATTGGTCTAATAATGTTGTCAATGACAGATTGCAAGCATATGTCTCAAACATAATAATTCAACTTCAGAATTATGAATAGTTGTATTCTGATGTCATCATTTTACTGTGCATTAATGACCAGGACATATTTATGCCTATTAAAGTCCACCATTCCAAGTCTATACAAAATTTAGCATTTTAACCAACAGTAGAGCTACACCTAATATTGTTGTTTTACCGTATGTGTGAGAAATAACATAAATAATAGCCCGCTCATAATAACATTTATTTTACATCTACAGAATCGTGAGAAAATCGTAATCTTTTTTTAAGCAAAAAAATAAATAAATAAATTTGCAATTTTCATTTTAGCCAGAATCGTGCAGCTGTAACCCCAAGGTTATTATAGTTAACGAAAACTTTATTTTAACATTGAAAAAAAAATTCGTAACAGAAATAAAAATAAAAACGAGAGGTTTTTTTAAACTAAAACTAACTGAAGTTAAAATGATAGCAAAAACGTCCTTCGTTTTCATCTTTGCAAATGTATTTAATAAATGAGCCTACTGTATGCCGTTTAGAAGTAAATCTATTTACTTCGCGTTGCCAGGTGTTTGACCCGTTTGGCACCTCAGAGTCTTTAATACAGATGCTATTGGCCAGAACAAGCCGGTTCTAATTCAGTCAGTCCTTGATAATACTTAAAAGTATTCATTTAACACATTTGTGCCCAATAATGGGTTTTATTTCTGTATTAGTGATCCTAATCGTGAATGCATCGTTCTATTAAACCAGATCTTCTAAGTGAGTCGGTTGAACTAGTTCACCAAATTGTATTGAATCATTTTAAACGATTTGCATCTCCAGTAAGCACACCCACAAACTACTTACTTTTTAACATGCCTGATACCACCCCTGACTTGAAATAACAAACATATTTCAATAAACACATTTCCAATTTCTCGAGTTATTCAGTTATTAGAACAGTACACTGAGATCAGATGTTGAAAACCGACAATACTGCACATGATCCAAGATTCCCATCACTACTGTATATCTAACTTCAGAAGCAGCCTTGCACACATATTGTACTTAGGGCTGCTATCTTGTGTGCTGTAGTATTTGAATTTGAGGATGGGTTGGTGGTAGTGTTCATGTTTCCTCCTAATACATCTTTCAAAATAATAAATTTTTATTATGCAATATGCATTCTGATGATTTTGAGTCTTGCACCTAACAAATATCCTTATTTAAAAATAAAAACCTAAAACTAACACTGAAACTAATAAAAACTAAACTAAAACTAAGCAATTTCAAATTAAAGAAACTAACAAAAACTAGTAAATCTAACCTATAAATACTAATTAAACTAACAGAATTTTAAAACAAAAAGTTGAAACAAAATAAAAACAAAAAACTAATGAAAAATACAAAACTATTATAACCTTGATTCACCCTTGACTTGTTGAAAACCTATTTGAGTTTCTTTCTTATGTTGAACACAAAAGCAGAAATTCTGACAAAAAAAATCCTCCATTATGGAAATCAATGTGTCCCAGCATTCTTCAAAATATCTTATTTTGTGTTCAAGAGAATAAATAAACTCATAAAGGTTTAAAACCACATAAAGAAGAGTAAATGATGAGGTGATTTTAATTAACAACATTGCATCTGCTTTCATCCAACATCATTTTGTGTATGTGTGTGGTTTTTTAAGTATCTATACAGACACACAATGGTACCATGTTCAAAGGATCATTGGTATTGAAAAAAAGATAATAATAATACAACAACATTACCCAACTCTAATCAGCAGCTGTCAGTCATCTTTCATTTCACACCTTTCTATAAAATAACAGATTAAGAAGAGATTTACTAATTATAGAAGGAGTGCTTGGATTATTATGCAACAGCAGCCAGAATTAGGTTTGTCGCTGAAAGAACGGTGAGACAGCCAGTGCATTCATTAAAAGACTGTGTCAGATTGCCTTTCGAAACGCCTCTTCAGCCTTGGCCACACCAACGCTCAACCCTCTCCTGACGCCTGTGTCTCAGCAGCTGTGAAATTGTCTCGTGCCACAGAGCAAACCCGCTTTATCTCCCACCGAGCAGCTCCAAGCCGCCGATAAGACTGAGGGAGAGACGGACGGTGCGTTCTGTCCGTCTCCTGTTAGTTTTGCTTAACGTGACTGCGGTTTTACTGATAAGGGAGGAAAAGAAAAAGAGTGCAGGGATTGTCTTGGAAAAGCAGAATTGGCTTGGTATCACCTGCTCTCGCCGCGCTTCTCCAAATATCTCACGCGCAGGAACAAATTGAATTTCCGCCGGTCTCCTTTGGAGTCCCACATCGTGTGTTTTCCTCGCCTCCTTCAACAAAGCCGGCTGTGTGTTTACAGGCCCTAACTCTATTATCTGGCTCTTTGAGGAGATGCGCACATGCGGCCGGCTCATCATGCCTCAGCTCAGTAAACATCTGTGTGAGTTGGCAAGGACAGATCCGGGGGGTTGTGATCACTAAACTGCTGCGAGCTCCACAGATGATGCTCGGCCCATCTGCAGCGGCTTGGAGATGTCATCTCTGAGCACCTGACAAACGATCCAGTAAACGTTTGAGAGGTAGACCAGGTTAGCGTAGCAATTGTTACGCATGGTAGCTGAGAAAACACATCACTTACTTTCATTGCAGGTTGACAATATCCATTAGGGATTTCAGATTGTTTTTTTAAGATTACAACCTAGCTTATTGTTAAAATGCAACGCAGTAAAAAGCATTGTAATAGAAACAGGATTCAGGAATTGATTTTTAATTCATAATCCTAGTGTTTTTAAAAACTTCAGATCAGCATTAGAGTATGCCAAATGTACCAATGGACAAAATGTAAAATTAGAATGCGCAATATTGTTAAACAGGCTTATGACTACAGGGCTTCACAATATATCGTTTTAGTATCGATATTGCAATGTGTGAATGCACAATATTCATATCGCAGGATATGAAATGTAGAGTCAGGATTATAGTTGACCAGGTACAATTGTAGCCATTTCAGTTCAATCCTAAAAATGTGAAAGTTTATCATTTCGTATGTTTTAAGGCCCGTGCCTGTGTACACATTTTAAATGGGCACAAGGAAGCAATGCATTTTGTAGCTTTAACAAAAAAATAATTTGATTTAATGATGCATAGTTGAAGTCAGAATTATTAGCCCTCCTGAATTATTAGCCCCCCTGTTTATTTTTTCCACAATTTCTGTTTAACGGAGAGAAGATTTTTTCAACAAATTTCTAAACATAATAGTTTTAATAACTCATTTCTAATAACTGATTTATTTTATCTTTTCCATGATGACAGTAAATAATATTTTACTAGATATTTTTTAAGACACTTCAGTATACAGCTTAAAGTGACATTTAAAGGCTTAACTAGATTAATTTGGTCACCTAGGCAGGTTAGGGTAATTAGGCAAGTTATTGTATAACGATGGTTTATACTGTAGACTATCGGGAAAAAATTAGCTTAAAGGGGCTAATAATTTGGACCTTAAAATGGTTCATAACAAATGTTAAACTATTTTTATTCTAGCCAAAATAAAACAAATAAGACTTTCTCCAGAAAAAAAAAATATTATCAGACATACTGTGAAAATTTCCTTGCTCTGTTAAACATCATTTGGGAAATATTTAAAAAAGAAAAAAATTTCTAAAGGGGGCTAAAAATTCTGACTTCAACTGTATATAGTGAAGACTATACAACTTTATTGTTTGTTTGATTATTTTATTTCTGTACCTGAATACTGTTAGACTCATATATCACCTGCTTTTAGGTACAAATTTGTACCTTTTGAAAAGGTACAACCCCAGTAACAGCTCGCCTACCTCTATTTCTGAGCAAGTAGGGGTAGAGGTTAATAAAAAAACAATTAATGGGAAATTAAAAAAATAATATAAATATTTCTTGTGGTCAATCAGCTATACCAGTGTTTCCCAACCCTGTTCCTGGAGACACACCAACAGTACATATTTGGGTGTCTCCCTTATCTGACCCATTCATTTCAGGTTTTGGAGTCTCTTCTAATGTTCTGAGTTGATTCGGGTGTGTTTGATTAGGAAGGGGTTGAAAATATGTACTGTTGGTGTGTATTCAGGAACAGGGTTGGGAAACACTGAGCTATACTAATAGAGAAGACTCCAGATCCAGATCTGTTTTTACATTGCTGTGACGGTTGGGCTTAAGGTTGGGCTAAGGGTAGACATTAATGAAATATAATTAATGGGAAATATAATAAATAATATAAACATTTATCATTAACTTTCGGCTGCAGCCGTATGTGATCTATAGCTGATTAACCATGTGGATGGGCCTTAGCCTACCAGAAGGTGCAGAAGGCCCCTACTGGCCCATATCTATCAACTGATAACCACTCATAACGCCCATTCAATCGAGTGATAACATTCGAATCGGCTGCATCTATACCATTGCTCTACTGTATTTATCTATGCTGGCAATTAGTGTATATTATTTTCTGCAGATGCACTCCTCTGCAAAATCAACATAAATGTAGTAATTATTTCAGAATAAAGCTATTCACTTTATTTAGTAGAATATCACAATGTAAATTGCAAATAATATAAATATTGCAATGTAAGTTTTTCCAATATTGTGCAGCCCTATTTACGACTGTATACACTTTTCTTGTTTTGATTAATTGCTTTTAAAGGTGCAGTATGTAAGTTTGACACCCAGTGGTTTAACTAGGTATTGCATTCCTGGATCAAAACAAACGCAAGCGCAGTTTACCAGATTGACGACCAACAGGAGCGAGTCTGACTATCGAGCCTAAAGGCTAATTTAAGGCTGATTTAAATCGTGTTCTATATAAAAAGCAAGGGCACGTGATATAAGGAATATTTCCATATTAAAAGGAGTTTTTGTTCTAACCAACACCTGAAATTTATATTTTAGAAACGGTTTCTATTTTTTTGCAGCTAAACAACAGGATAAACTGACAATGATTACCTCAGGTATACCTCATGTGCTTTATTCAGTGTTAAATGCTAATAATATGAGTTTGAATGTCATTTACATGACATTTATTGCCATACTATTGAAAGCAGCAGCAGATAGTTCACCTCAGATCTTGAAAATAAAATAAACCATTTGAAATTTAGAACTGTGACTCAGTACAAACCAACACATATCAGTGATTTAACATTTAATAATGTTAAAGAGGTTTGATGTGTATTCATTAGATTATAAACTTTACCATTTTGTTGGAGTGCAGTGAGTGCACTATTCTGTGCTTCTAAACGGCTGTATTTAAACGTCGTGTTTTGTCTGGTGCAAACAGCCAAATTGCTTATCACTACAAATCTCATCACGTAGCGTGTTGTTAGGACACGGGGATACCAGCCTGATCTCACGAGGATGCACAAGCATTTTATGTTTTGTCAGTTTAGTGGCTAATTCATATGAATTCGTACGAGTTGAGTACGATTTTAAAAAGGAGGCGTGGCACCCAACCCCGCCCCTAAACCCAACCATCATTGGGTGATGAGCAAATCGTACTAAATTGTACGAATTAGATCGTTCAAATTCATACGAATTCATTAAAGCCATTAAATCAAAAAGTTATGAAGTGCCGTGAGATTGCATTGGGGTTACAGTGTAACCTGCTCACCTCATGTTAACGTTTGTAAAATTGATGTTATTTGCTAATTAATATCCTCATGTGGAACTCTGAATCTGTGTCTCATTTCGGAGTCTGCTACTGTCCACCGGAGGTCACATTTCGGTCCCGGGCGCATGCTTTGAGAGCCTTTCTGAATGAATGAATAAATTAAATACACGGATTTCCACTAAGGCAACCCGGGGTGCTGAAATATAATTGGCTAAAGTGGCAGTGGCTGGGTTAAAAGAACCAAAAACAAAGACAGCGTTCCGGCACGTAACAGACATTTTCAAAGCAGCATATCTGACTTCAGCATTGTTTTTCAGATAAACAAGAATGTTCACTTAGCATGTTTCTTAAATATCTGCAAACATATTGTAGCAGGGTGGAATAGCCCTTTATTGGCTGGTGTAACACTAGTTTGTTGAGCCTATGAGGATCTGGTTGACGATCGCTGTAGTTTCTATTGGCTGGGTCAAGCTAAGTCATTGAACCTATCAGATTCTAGTTAGGAAAGTATAAAAATGGGGCGCTTTTGGTAAACTCCGTATGTGTCATCGGTGTTGCCGTCCTTTTTTTCCTGATGGGTAAACCCTTCCGGTTGGAAGTAAAGGTAAGTGCGGAAGTTGTGAGTTTGTGTACACCTTAGTATGTTCGGGGTAGTAACTGTATGTGTCATCGGTGTTGCCGTCCTTTTTTCCTGATGGGTAAACCCTTCCGGTTGGAAGTAACGGATTGACTGGTTTGGTCCTCAGCTGCTCTGCATCAGATGCTGTTCGTTCGTGATTTCTACCTGCTAAGACTCCCGGCACTTTGATGTGCGTTGGAGGCTTCCGATTTAGTGTTTACCAATAACTTCCGATGTTTGAAGAGTGATGCCATGTGCTAACATCTGTGCGGTGACTGTGCACAAGGGTTTTTATAATTGGCGGCGGCCGAGTCTGACAACTGTGGTGGCAGCGCTGTTGTTTTGCCGGAGCCTTATTGCGTGATTTTTGTTTTTTTGTATATTATGATTTCTTTGTTTTGGATTGTTATATTTGTATTGTGATTTTTGTCTGGTTTTTGTTATGCATTTGAGTGAGTGATTTTTGCTAATTTCCTTCTGTTTAGGTCCATTCTAAATTAGTTTTTTTTATTTTTTGGTTTATATGTTTTGTAATTGTCTTTGTATTTTCTTTGAAATTTATTTGGTTTGTAGGGCGGTAGATCCAGCTGAGTGTATTGCATTGGTGTGTGTATACAGTACACTGAGTGTTGTGCTGAATAGATTTGCGGTGTAGAATAAGTTTGCTGTGTATTCACAGGGTTGTGTGTGTATTCCTTTGTGTGGTGGATATTTGCAAAATCTGCTGGTACCCTGCTCTCTTGTTCCGGATTGTTGCCCTTTTTCTTTATAAATTGTACACTCAGATAATGGCTCATGCTAAAGTAGATTTCGTGTGTTTTTAACTTTTGTATTTCAATAAAGTGTCTTTTCTGAGTTTACGTCTCCATGCTCACCCTGCTTTGGCTACAAACCTGGGTGCCTGTTGGTTGTGGTAGTGATAATAATAATATATAATAATAATATTATAATAATATCGTTGTTGTTGTTATTATTATAATAATTATTATTATTGTTGTTGTTAATCCCGGAATAACCGGGTGGCGTAGTCGTTTAGGTGTTGATTTAATTACTTATGTCCCGCCACAATATTATGGTATTTTTATGCTTTAGAAGAGTCAAAAACTTACATAGAGCACCTTTAAGCGTTATCATGTATGCAGTAAATATACAATTTTAAAAGCCCTAATATCTTACTGATGAACTGTGTAATTCAACTTGATAGAAACGAGAGGAGGAAAAAACACTGTGACAGCAGAGACTGAAGACAGCTATGATTACATCTGCCATGTTATTGCTTTTTCCGATGAACTCTGGGTTTAATGTGCTACCTGACATAAACATTTCACACTTACTCTCACACACACACACACACAAAAACACACACACAAGAGTTACTCAAAAGGTTTAAAATAACCTAGAGACTGAGTACTGTTGTATCCAGGCAACAGGAGAGCAGTGGGGGCTTCTAGAGGTGGTTGTTGTATTTGTGCGTAGATGAAACACACAGTGACCTTGTGTTCCTAGTTCAGCTTTGGCAAACATCTGTATGATACATGATAAGTCTGTTTACTTGGATAATGAATAACATATAATTAAGCACGTGGGATGGGTGTGTGTGTGTGTGTTTGTGGACAAAGGTAAAATTGCGTGATATTATTAGGGTATTCGCTGAGAATGAACTGTGCCTGTTGACAGTGTTGTTATTTGCATATGCTCTCTGTGTTGTTTTAGCGCCGATTCACTAAAGGAATTATGCAAATCAGGTAACAGCACCAACGCAGCCACAAAATCTGCCACGTCCTCTCCACCACTGCAATCCAGACACCTGAATCAGCTCTTTACAAATGCCATGCATGTATACATATATGAATACATCTCCGTTTTTTAAACAAGTAAATCCTGCCATGATCAATAGGCAGTGTGCACAGACACCTCTTTCAAATGAAATTCTGTTTACCAATTTCTGTAAAGCGGTTAATTTCACTAGACAAATAGAGCTTTGAGGTTTGTAGATTTTAAACGTTGGCAAGAAAATCTGCCTTATAGCCACGGGTTCCTTTGGGAGGTTTGTATGGATTTTTAGATTCGTGACTTTACATTTAAGATTAACCTAAGATCTGGGCTTAACATTATTTAATGAGAGCATTTCAGCAGGTCAACATACATTTTCTTAGCTTATATCAATCATTGCCAATTATAAGTACTGCTCAGCATAATGGAGTACACCCCATTTTGAAAAAGAATATTTATATCTATTTCTCAGTGGATATAGGCAATATATGTTGGTGCATTTAAAGAAATCAGATTTAATAAACAGATATATTTATTAAAATAATATATTAGTCACCAAACATATTTAGAAATTGAAAGATAATACAAATAAATTCAAGCAAAATATCACAAACAATATTACAATACAATGATAATATTTTTCTATAACATATAAATTTTGGTGTACTAGTTTTTGGACCGTTATCTTAAGTTATTTTGTTAGATTAGCTCCATATTTGGCTTCAGTACTGTCTAATCTAATGTATATCCACAAATGTAATATTGTACAGCTTCCTATTAAAAGTATGAATTTAAGAGATAGATTTGTGAGGGGTGTACTTATATATGCTGAGCACTGTATGTTATTTATTGGTTTATCTCCCTTGAAAGGAGTAAATACAGAGCCTCTTGAGTACCATCAAAGTGGTTTGTTTAAATACATCAATAATTTTCCAGCTCAACCAATAGCGTGAGTTTGAGGTGTGACTTCTGCAAAGAGGGTTTAGTTGATGTGAGACGATGACTTGAGAAAAAAAATATCACAAGTGCAAGTCAAAATTTTGCCTGCCTGCCAAAAAAACCCAGACACAGACAACAGAGTGTATTACAAGGTCAAACATTGGTGAGACATTTACAAGATGAAGGATTTTGATGGAATGTTCGCTGAACTCACAGTTTTTTGTTTTTTGACAGGTAAGCTGAGCTAAATGTTTCTGAAAAACGTCAGCTCTGTCAAACATATGTACAATTCAAATAATGTAAAGATAAGAAGCAAAACAGGCAATATATTTAAGTGCTGTTTACAAACTTTTGCGTAGGGCTGTGCAATATTTAAGAAAAATTATATGTGATAGTATGCTAATAAAGCAATATTCAATACACAACACAAAATTAAAAAGTTTAATTATTTCATGCAAAAGAAATCATCACTACAATTTTCTGAAGGTGAACAGCCATGTTTACTGTTGCATAAAACAAATCAGACTTTTAAAAATTGTAAACAAACAAAAGTAAATATACTTATATACTTATAAATATAAGTAAAAAAATGCTGAACTGGTATAGTTTTATCAACCTGAAAACATCAAGAACACAATCAGGAAAACAAAATCTATCTTGCTGTCTTATTGCTTTCTTAACATTGCTTGTTTGCTTGGTTATTTAGCATTCATACTACTCTGCTTGGTTTCAGAGATGCACATGGAAATTTAACTACACTTTTAAAGGGTGTACTAATGGGAAGCACATAAAGACATTTTGAATTAAATCACTCTTATTTAAAACCGTTGCTATATGTAGACTACCTGACAAAAGTCTTGTTGTCTATCTAAGTTTTAGGAACAAATAATAAATTGACTTCTAGTTGATCATTTGGTATCAGAAATGGCTTGCATGAAAGACAAAGGCTTCTAGATTACGCTTATTTTACCTAAATAAAATATGATCATGCCTTGATTTTTAATTATTTAATTAGGACAGTAAGGTCAGACTTTGCTTAGACAAAAGTCTTGTCACTTAACAGAAATAATGTACAGTATAGAATATAAAGCCATGGTGCATAGGAAAAAGAATGAATATTGTGTATGACTCCCATGAGCTTGGAGGACTGCATCCATACATCTCTCCAATGACTCAAATAACTTATTAATAAAGTCATCTGGAAAGGCAAAGAAAGCGTTCTTGCAGGACTCCCAGAGTTCATTAAGATTCTTTGAATTCATCTTCAATGTCTCCTCCTTCATCTTACCCCAGACATGCTCAGTTATGTTCATGTCTGGTGACTGGGCTGGCCAATCCTGGAGCACCTTGACCTTTTTTGCTTTCAGGAACTTTAATGTGGAGGCTGAAGTATGAGAAGGAGAGCTATTCTGCTGAAGAATTTGCCCTCTCCTGTGGTTTGTAATGTAATGGGCAGCACAAATGTCTTGATATCTCAGGCTGTTGATTATGCCATCCACTCAGCAGATCTCTTGCATGAGCCCATACTGAACGTAACCCCAAACCATGATGTTTCCTTCACTAAACTTGACTGATTTCTGTAATAATCCTGGGTCTATGTGGGTTCCAATAGGTCTTCTGCAGTATTTGTGATGATTGTGGTGTAGATCACAGATCATTCATCAGAAAAATCTACCTTCTGACACTTTTCCAAATGATCAACTAGAAGTCAAGTTATTATTTGTTGCTCTTACAACTGGGATCGACAACAAGACTTTTGTCAGCTAGTGTATGTCATTATATGCACATTTTGATAACTTCAACATATTGCACAGCTCTACTTCTTCATACTTTGTTGTTTTAACATTCTATCTGAATTTTTCTTCTTCCCACTTATGAAGTCATGATTACGAGTTCATTCATGCACTTTTATGTCACATAGAATAAAATGTAGCAACTCAGTAGCTAAACATTAACCTTGTTAGATATTCAGATTGGTTATGATTCTGGATTTTTGGTCAAATATATGCTAATGTGACTGTTTATAAAATATAAAATATGCTTCAAATGATTGCTCATATAGCTTTATATCAACATGACTGCATTGCCACAGGCCAAGTAGCATAGCTAATCACAGTTGTTCTGGTAAACAGCCATATTACAGTGTTATGAGTGCGGTATTACATTAATACAACTGTTTAATAGCACAAGTGTGTAAATAAAAATAAATAATGCCTGTTTTGACTTTAATCTCAAGTTGTCAGTTTTAACAGCTGACATCAATAATAATCTCATAGTAAAGAAAATGAATCCATTTCCTCAGGGTTATAATGCAAAATGGAATTAAAAAAAATCTTTAACAATAACCTTGTGAATGCCAAAGCAAACGCTAAATTACAACTACAGTATATTATACTGTTATACTGTGGCATTACAATACTTTGCGAGAAAAAAATAAATCAAAAGAGAAAGCAAGATTTACCTTCATACCTATGTTCATTCAAGTCAAACACATCAGACTTCAGAACAATTTCATCTTAATAATTTCATTTTAATAAAAGCTTTAGTTTAAATGTCCACCGAGGAAAGTGATGTATCATTTCAAAAACTAGATTTCACACCACTGGTTTTATTCCCTTTTAATACAGAAGTCTTCAGAACTGATTCATATCACATAGCTGAATAAGGCTCTCAGTCAATTAGATTTGACAACCAGAAAGTTGCATAAATATATATTACATTATATATTTTGGTCTGCCCTATGTGTACCCAGGTATTGAAATTATCTGTTTCCCAGAAAATATTAATTCCCAGTAAATATGACTTTAGAGGTTTTTTATATCCAATTTCTAACTAGGAAACATATATTTACTAATTTTGAAGGAATATGAAGGCAGTATTAGCAGTATGCCCAAGCGGCAACCTCCCGCTCTCCCTTATGAAGCCAATACGGAAATAACTGAAACTGCAATTCATTGACCGGCCTTTGAGGGCTGGCTCCAGGAACTCCAGATGTTCACTGACTGCAATGCTAAATTGGCCAATTTTACAGCTGCTAAAGACATGTTTACAGCCTGGTACAAAAGATCGTTTTGGAGTATATAGCTAATATTACCCTTCATGACAACTGTGAGGGAGTGAATTTTTTTTATAACTCATCCGTTTCATTTATATTAAGTTATATTAAGTTTGCATAATTAAGGGTGTGTCCACTTGAGTGACAGCTAGGTCTCGCTGCTTGCTGTCTCGTCACCTCGGCTGATTCCGGCTGATTAGCCGCTGAGCTCGGCACATACATTGTATTTTTGTTTTGTTTTATCTGGCTTTACACGGTCAAATGCCTTTTGGAATTATTTCCTACAGTTATCAGATGATATGGCACGCAGTGTGCACTTAATTGTACTCACAAACCATTCAAGTTGCCTCCATTTCCCAGGTGAGTGAAATTATACATTTATACCATCTCTATAAATGTATTTGTTTTACTTAAAATAATTTATCATTTATAATTTTCTTTAGACCTGTAATGCACTCCAGAATCTGACAGATTGATTAGCTGTAGGCTCTAGAACAGTCATCTGAAACGTTTTCATACAGTGTTATGCCTGGATTTTATAAATAGCCTTGCATTTACAAACACATACAATATCTGAAGTGTTTAGAAGTAATTCATGTTATCCTTTGTAGAAAAACATAAAAAAAAACAATGTTTAGTGGCTCAAAGTATTACAACTGTGTTTTTAAATGACTAAACACTTTATTGATACATGTATAGTGTACAACCAAGCACATGTGGTCAGAACACAAACGAGTCGCAGGTAATGAAGTATTAAGCGTTTCTCCCAACGAAAAGCTGGTTTAGGCAAAATGCTAGCAGGCGTTTGTAGGTCCACTGACGCTCTGTCTCTTTCCCCTTATTTGGTCACCCCTGTTGGGTGCGATGACGCGTGAACAAAATGGCGACGATTGGCCACGCCTACATGTAGCTTCATTTGCGCTCTTCAGAAATCTATAGATGGCGTCACGGATATCTTTTACATATCTTCCATATATCTGTCCATATCTTTTACAGTCTATGAGTCTATGAGTATGCCTGACAGCAAGCCTGTTTTATAATTTTTCTTCCTGTATTCTGTGACTTTCTGCTGTTCTTGATTTTGTATTTTCCTGAGAATAAGAAATACGCTTCATGGATCTTTCGCTGCCACATTTCTTAGTTTGATGTTGTCACATATTAACAAAAGCTCTATCTAAAAAAAACAAACTACTGTCACTAAGATATCAGTTGACATGCTTGATGAAAAAGACTGCTGTCATCCAAATATAGAGGCTTCAGATATTATAACTTTAGAATTTGTAACTAAATGTGTATAATTTACATTGTAAAACATAATATTAAAGTCTCTTCAAATCAGGCGAAGCACAGACCTTATTTTATTCACAAATCGAAGAAAACCCCTTTAGGAAAGTCCCAAGGGAAGCCATGGTGAATTAGTCTTCCGGGTTGGTCCACAAATTGATTTCATGACTGAACAGTTCTATACCACAGAGTTTTGTGAATAGGACGCAATCAATAATGAGCCTAATTTGCATAGAAATGAGGCATGTTTGTGCTGAAAATAATGACAGTGACTTTATTTAAATATGCTGCAATGATTCTCCAGTGCATTTAGCACCTGGTTAAGCTACTGGCTGTTTTTTGTGCAGGAACACTGTGCATTTCCTTGGTTCAAATGCTAAATGAATTCACTCTGATGTGCTCATTTATTTGCCTCGTACTGTTCTGGTCATGGAGATCCGTAAGTGATTGCAATAATGGTTTAGAGTTCTTTTCTGATGTCAACATGATAGCTTGATAATGATTGGATATGGCAAATATGATAGAGTGTCTCCACTCGCATGTGAAATATGGTGCAGTCAGTGCTCGGCCAACACTCAAATCACAAATGAGGATCTTTCAGTGAACTTCAAACAGATTATCAGAACAATCCTGAGGGAATCAGGGAGCCGTAAGTAAAATTACTACACCCGAGGCACTGGAAATGTCAAAGTATAACCCTATTACAAACCAAGCAGAGCACCGCAACAGGATTACACCGCCGATCATCACGTTTCTCAAACTTTCCCAGCAATATCCTCCAGAGCTCCTAAATCACAAATCATCTGCAGTTCCTCTTTATGACATCCTGAGCAACCTTACAGAATATTACAACATTTTATCACCATTGCAACTCCACTGGCAATGGAGATACAAGAAAAAGAAAAAAAAAACTAATATTGAAATATTTACCTCACCCTGAAAAAGTTGGCAGAAGTACTCATAAACACAGTTTACATTATTGCGCTTTTGAAATAGCAGAAAAAAAGCCAACCTGAGTCTGAGCTGTACATGTAGACGAACTTATTCCACTTGTAGTGCTCGACGAGGGCGATCAGAGCATCCTGGAGCTCAGGTCTCAGCTGGATCACAAACTGGTTGTTGGTGTCGATGGGGAAGCTCGGCGTGACGAAACATACGTGCAAAGCACCGCAGAACGACATCAGCATGTTCATGGTCTTCCTGTCATACAGGCCGATGATGGCGTAGACTCCTTTGGAGAACTGTGAACAAACTGGGAAGAGCACAGGAAAAGAAATGTAAGACTAATGGATTGAATATGACATTTGCTTAATTCAAAACTATTTGTTCATGCAGAAAGAAAGAATATATACAAGTAGTATTTATGAAGGATCCCTTTAGACCAGGGGTGGGCAAACTTGGTCCTGGAGGGCCGATGTCCTGCACAGTTTAGCTCCAACTCTAATCAAACACACCTGCTTATAGATTTCTAGTGATCTTGAAGACACTGATTAGCATGTTCAGGTGTGTTTGATTAGTGTTGGAGCACAAATGTGCAGGACACCGGCCCTCCAGGACCGAGTTTGCCCACATCTGCTTTAGACATTCTGTTGACTCTTTAAGTAATTCTAATGTCAGATAGCAGGTTAAAAGAACAGTTCACCAAAAATGCTGTCATCATTATAACACTCAGCACCACAATGGTGACCTCAATATATAACTGAAGTAAACTAAGAAGCCATTTTGAGTTTAATATGATAAAAATAATTGCTTATATTTATATAGCGCTTTTCTGAGCGATTTTTACACATTTTTGTGGGGAATCTCCTCATCCACCACCAGTGTGCAGTATCCACCTGGATGACATGACGACAGCCATATTGCGCCAACCTGCACATCACACACCAGCTGATTGGTGGAGAGGAGACAGAGTGATAAAGCGAATTATGATATGGGGACGGTTAGGAGGGCATGATGGACAGAGGTCAGTGGGCAAATTTGGCCAGGATGCCGGGGTTAAACCCCTACTCTTTAATGTTAAAACAGCTATCGTAACATTATTTATCAATATGTGGCTCTTTTTAGATTCTCGGAAGCTATAGAAATTCAAAATGTAAAACAGGAAATACGTTGGGACCATTGTTTTTGTTTACATCTCTCAAAATGGTCTACTGTATACTGGGGCATTAGGACCCACACAGACCACAGGTTGAGCGCCCCCTGCTAGCCTCACTAACATCACTTCCGGCAGCAACTTAGCTTTCCCATGTGGTCTCCCATCCATGTACTGACCAGGCACAGCCTTGCTTAGCTTCAGTGGGCGACCATGTGAGAGTTGCAGAGAATATGTGTAATTGATGCATTAAAAGAGAGTTTACCTAAAACTGAAAATTCTGTCATCATTTATTCACCCTTCACTCGTCACAAACCTTTCTGAGTTTCTTTCTCATGTTGAACACAAAAGAAGATAATTTAAAAAAATTAGAAACCTGTAACCACTATATACTTTTCCTACTAGGGAAATCTCATTTACACATTTATAACATTCTTCAAAATATCTTCTTTTGTGTTCACAAAAAAATCGTTTCACAAAAAAAAAAGGTTTGGAACCACTTGATGGTGGGTAAATAGTGAGTATTTTTTCATTTTTGAGTAAACTATCCCTTTAATATATATCTAATATCTAAACTGAAGTGACAGCACTAATAGACAAAGTAAAAATATAATACAAATAAATATGTTTAGATATATTAAATAACTGGCTTTACAGTGACATTTAAAATGAGAAAAAATGTATTTTGTTTTTACATTAATACATCTTGAAAATCAGTGAATAACACTTCAAAAAGTCCTCATAAAGAATGGGCATAGCGTGGGTGATGTCGCATCAAAAGTCTGAAAACCCTTGAGGAAAATTGACATTTATTAATTGAAAAATAAATAAAGGAAATGTAGGTTTTCTTTCTACAAACAAAGCAAAACCTCTGACAAAATACACAAAAGTACTTGGGTACAGAGTTACTACTTTTTTTTTGGTTTAAAAAAAAAGAGCTGTCAGGATTTCCGTGTAGAAGACGTGTAGTGAAACATTAATGCTTATTAAAAGCATTTAACCTCACTCACTCAATACTCTGGCATATGTTTTATGTGGCAGATGCCCTTCCAGCCGCAATCCAGCACTGGGAAACACCCATACACTCTCAGATTCACACACACACTCATACACTATGGTCATTTTAGTTCATCCAATTCACCTATACCTCATGTCTTTGGACTGTGGGAGAAACCCACCTAAAGACGAGGAGAACATGCAAACTCTAGCGAAATACCTCCTGGCCCTGCCGGGTCTTGAACCAGCGACCTTTTTGCTATAAGGCGAGAGTGCTAACCACTGAGCTGCCATTTAATTATGCAATATTATATACTAAGGTTTTTTTAAAGTTATTTTTTAATTCCCAAAAAAATGCTGTCTTAACTCATATTACATTTCAACTCATTTTCTTCATTGACTGCTTGTTTGCAACATACTGTAAAGCCATGGTGCCTGCCTTGCATGTAGTCGTGCATTTATACTTCTGTGTGCTGTTTGTGTTGCTCTCTAATAACACTTTCAGAATGCTAGCTGGCAATAGGTTCTTATGTTCCTCTGTGTCGTGTTTCTTCACAGGTTTTTGTTTTTTCGGAATGCTACAAGTAGCTTAAACTCACTCATTCTGTGGCGTAGGGCTGTGCGATTAATTAAAATCGAATCGCAAACACAATTTTAAACATTGCGATTAGTTAATTGCAAGAGGCTGCAATATGAAATTTATTTATATTATTTTATTTCCCCCGCACAGAGCAAATGCGTGACTGCCGGCTGTGTGTGACAGTCTTACTAATCAATGGAGTGAGCACACTTTCGTTCTGCCCAATCAGAATTGCGCAACCAAACTATGCCCACAATAAAAAAAGAAAACAAACAGGAAAGCGCTGACAAGTAGGATTATGGCGTCTGCCGCTTCAGAAGCATTAATAGACAAATTAATATCAAAGAAAAACAGCAATTGTAATATGGGAATATTTTGTTTTCAAAGTCACAGACGCTGAACAAAAACGAGTCATTTTTAAGAGCTGTCGCAGAATTGTGGATTTGGCTTACAGATTATTGAGCTGATGCTTGCCTACAAAATTAAATTGTAAATTAAATCGCAATGTCTGTCAAAAAAATTGCAATTAGATATTTTCCCCAAATCGCACAGTCCTACTGTGGTGGGAACCGGCAGACGTGCAACAACTTTAATCATAAGGTAAACACAAAACATCTGGAGCTCCTTCATGGAACTCGAGACTTGTAAACAATTGCTCCATTGGGTTCGCGGCTCTCAGCACCCCTCACACTCGTTACCATTGCCAAGCCGACAAATCACAGAGTTTGCACTACGCATCATTGCGACGTGTAGTTACAGTTTATTTTATTTTTTATTAAAAAAATAAATATCGAGCTGGAAATCGAACTCGGGTCGCCGTGAGCAACATGGTGCTATTTGTCAGCGCACTTAACCACTAGATTATTGGCACCGACTGTAGTTACATTTTTTGAGAGGTGTTCGTCAGAACACTTCCTGACGCAGAAGTATAAATCTGCCTTAAACTGCATTGGTTTATGCAATGCGTGAGACAATATAAAAATGAACTGCTTGATCTGCGCTATTAAATCACTCACATACATTTTTCATCTGAGCTTTTACAGAACTCCTTAAGCAAATCTCACCCTTAATTTGAAAACACCCCTTTTTCAGGACACGAGCAACTCTGAAATAAAGCATCAGCTCATTACCGATATAAAACTTGTGAAACACTCACTATAACTCACTATAACTTCTTCAATCAATACAGAGAGGTCAAAATAAGAAAGCAAGTGTTGGGGGTAGTCAATACATTATCTAAAATTCTGTCATGATCACCCCCTAAAGCACTTCCTCCTGAAAAAGCAAGACCTCAATATGTCCTGCCCTGCATTCTTCATTGTAATTACAGTGACAGTGAAACCTCCACCCACCAATCATCTCCGCTCCAGCCCCCTCACAGACGGCTAAACCCCATGTGCTCAAGAGGCACATGGCAATTGATTTTTATTGCAGTTCTCCAGTAGAGGACCTGTTTCATGTTCCTCTGTTGCAGACGGTGTCAAATCAGGGTCTTAAACAGAATTTATTTTTTATTATTATTGAGTATTGTGTTTCACCTGTGACTGTATCCTATTCTGCAGTTATAATTATATCCGATGCTCTGTCTTTTTACACCCTTCCACATTGCATACATTAATAATAATGCAGGCATTTTCAGACATAATTATAGCAGATTTGCAATAAAACACCTCTTTTACCACACAATTCAGTCACAGCGGCCAAAACTCAAAAGTGTTTCCAAGCTAAGACCTTCCATTCGTTCCAGCGAACATATAATTTCAGTGGATTTTCGTACCATTTGCATTCAGACATGTTGGTTCCCTGCGGCTGTGAGCATGTGAATGAGGGATGTGGCACAGTTTTGACATACTTCAGCTCCAAATCTTTCCTTCGGGCGAGTAAACTTTCAAACCAGGCTCAGAAAACAACTCCGATAGCTTTCTCTGCTCCTCATCTACTACAGCAGGCACAATTTAAGCCATAATAATCACTGACAGAGAGGACAGACGAAACGCACTGTCACTCGGAGATGCGTATCTCTTAAAACAGACGATAAAGAGGCAGCACAATGCATTTATCTCAATCATTTGGAAAGATAACGAGAGATTCCTGTGTGCACATCTTCTTTATCAGCGTTCTTCATGCCTACCGCAGATTTAATAAAAAAAAAAAAAGGAGGAGGAGGGGGAGAACAACTCATTTTTATGCACTGCTGGTGGAAAGGAGTATCAGGGTTTGAATCTCGGGTGGAGAGAGATGAGCATGAATGTATAGTCAGGGCTGGGGAGGAGAAAACAAGTTCTCTGCCTGAGGTGATCTCCATGATGCTGAATGATGTTTGTGACAGGTGGGTCCAGCGTGAGTGATCGCGTCTGATCTTCAGTCACTGCAGTGAAGATGAGAGGAGCTCGGCTGCATCAATCTGTTCCAGCGGCCTCTGTTCTCCTTGCCTTTGGTTACTGAGCAGCTGAGGTAAAAAAAAAAAAAAAAAAAAAAAGGGGGGGGGTGGGGGGTGGGGTGGGTGTTTGAACTGATGTGCAGTCCTGAGGGAGTCATGCCATGGTTGAAAAACCAAAAATGGTGACAGGGGTCATATATACCAGCCAGTGTAATCAGAGTTGCACTTTCCAACTAATAATAGTTGTAGCTTAATGGATTGTTTGGCAAAAAATTAGTTACTCACTCTTGTGTCAATCTGACTCTTTCTTTTCTGTGTAAATACAGTCCAGCCTTCACCTTCTGTTTTCATACGTATAAAAGTGGATGGTTATTTTTACTGACAAGCTCTCAAAAGGACAAAAATAAAGCAGCAGTGGTCCATATGACTCATGCACTATATTCCAAGTCTTTTAAAAACACGACATACCATCTGAAAAGTGAAATGGGCAACTGGTGCAGAACCTTATGGAGTAACTTCTGCCAGATTCAATCATTAAAAGTAACTTTTGTTGGGTGTAGAAAGGTTGAATCTCTGAATTATTTTCACTTAAAACTAGCTAATTTAGATATTACCAATTCTTTATTAGAAAAGTTTGGTAGTTGTAAATTTGTGGTTGTGTCTCAATCAGCTCCCCAGCTCCCGAGGTTGTGAATCAGTAGGTTGTGTGCACAAATTAAGGCACTGATAGGACAGTAAGGAGCTTGGTTCACTACACATTGGGACACTGATGGTCAGTGGCGGTTCTAGACCACAATGACTGAGGGGCCGGGAGGGGGGCACTCATGCTTTTAGGGGTCACACTCTATTATTTTTTTATTTTCAGAATTGTTTCATGCAGTTTTTCATGTCGTCATTACTTCTCATGTCACTCTGCAGTCTCTAGATGTGAGCTAATAATTTAATTTTGATATTTAACATTTGAGTGAATATTATTTAGCCAGTAAAACAAGTATTTATATTAGCATGACATTATTATTATTACCACTACTAATAGCAGTAGTGGTCCCCTTTTAAAAAATCCTGGTTGTCTTAAATTTTTAAGCTGAATCAAAGTAACATTAGGAGTGCATCAAACTTAACTATGTTAAACTGACTTAAAACAGCTTGTGTAACATAAAACATGATCAAGGGCAGATTTAACCAATAAGCGAGGTAAGCAGCCGCTTAGGGAAATCTGGGGCCCCCCAATAAATAAAGTATAAATTATACCTATAAACTATATCTAACATAATTTTCTACCATATTTTGTATGGTGAAAGTTAAAGATATTTTGTAAAACAATTCTAACGTAATTACATTTTATTTATTAATAATAATAATAATAATAATAATAATAATAATAATAATAATAATAATAATAATAATAATAACAATATTATGTAATAATAATAATAATATTACAAAATAAAATATCCATCTATAAAAAATATATATTTATTATTTTTAGTTGTAAATGTATTTTTTAAGAAAACTAATTACTTAAAATGTAGAGATTGTATTAATTTAAAATGTCAAAAAGAAGATTTAGTGATATAAACAAAATATAAATTAAAATTAAAATTAAATAAAAGTAGAAAGGGTGCATTTCAGGACTTGGGCCCTGGCTGGAATTGCTTAGGGCCCTGAACATGATTAACTTAGTTTAATAAGTTAGAATGAACTAAAAACATATACTGTCAGGACTAATTGATCATAATATTTATTTACAGTGTAGTAGTAATAAAAATATTCTTTAATGGTTGCTTATTTTGAAAAGTTATAATTATGACTGCCTCATATTTTAACTTAAATTCACTAATCTTAATGAGAAAATTTTTAATATAAATGGGCAACCAGATGGCCCAGATGGCTTCGTTCTTTAGGCCAGCTCATAAATCAATTAAATTCAATCAAAATGAAATGAATCGTTAATAAAGGGGTCAGACGCGGATAGCGATATACTGGTATTATTTAATATATAAAGCACTTGGATTTTTCTTGGTATATAATGGACTCTTCTGTGTTTTTTGCCTAAGATCTGGCAACACGAAAGTCATCATTATTCCAGTTTTCACTGACATATGACCCTTCAGAACTGTTATTGATGTCCTAACTGTTGATCAATTTAATGCATCCTTGGTTAATAAAATGATTTGCATCCTTCATACTATAAAGCATTTTCCACTTTTGTTTTTATAAAAAACCTAAAGTTTCTATATTTTGCCTAAAATTTCTTTGCATGAAAATAATACAGGATTAATAGTATTAGAATGAGTCTTTTTTTTTTTTCTTCAAAAATGTGATTTGTTCCTTTAAAATGCAATACGTTGGCAGCTCATGACAGAATCCTGTAGCATTAGGGCCCAGCGTTTCCCCTCACAGAGAAAATACCTAGATCATTTCAGAGATTACAGCCAAGCGGGCTCTTTTTGTCACCTAACAGAATCCGATTTTGTCCCTGGTGTCCTCTAAGCGGCTTGTAGCCTCAGTCTTTGCAAGATGATATTTCTGATAAGGCACATTTTTATCACTGTATCATTCCAGCCCAGTGAAGGTCGCCCCACAGACACACATCCCGAAATCACCACCGCTAACCTTACAGCTGCCTGAGCCATTCCCTCTGAACTGCATCCAGATCCTCAAGGCTAACGAAGCTAGTGTCATCTATAATCAACACTGAAGCTTCCTGAAATCAAAAAAAGCCATTCATATTTCACAATGCTTCATTATGAATCCGTCTAATGCCTGGAAGTCTTTGCTAATGGTCATGCAGCTGATGCTAATATGTCTGTATGGAGCCAGATCAGTCTCAAAAATAATACATTTACAAAATATAATTCATACATCCACAACACAATTCCCATTTACAAAATCCAATTTGCAAGTTCAAAACACGATTCAAAAATACACAAATCCAATTCGTAAATTTAAAACACGATTCAGAAATGCAAATAAAATTAATTTCATAAATTCAAAACACAATTTAAAAATACGCAAATTGAAATCGGAAATTTAAAACACAATTCAAAAATACACAAATCCATTTCGTTAATTCAAAACACTATTCAAAAATATACAAATCCAATTCGTAAATTCAAAACACTATTCAAAAATATACAAATCCAATTCGTAAATTCAAAACACAATTCAAAAATACACAAATCCACTTTGCAATTCAAAACATGATTCATAAATACAAACAAATCTATTTCATGAATTCAAAACATGATTTAAAAATACGCAAATTGAATTTGTAAATTTAAAACACGATTCAAGAATACGCAAATCCTATTCGTAAATTTAAAACACGATTCAAAAATACACAAATCCAATTCATAAATTCAAAACCCAATTCAAAAATACACAAATCCAATTCGTAAATTCAAAACCCGATTCAATAATACACAGATCGTAATTCAAAACAAGATTCATAAATACAAAAAAAATCGATTTTGTAAATTCAAAACACAATTCAAAAATATGCTAATTTAATTCGTAAATTTAAAAAAAAACAATTCAAAAATACACAAATCCATTTCGTAAATTCAAATCACTATTCAAAAATATACAAATCCATTTCGTAAATTTAAAACACAATTCAAAAATACACAAATCCATTTCGTAAATTCAAAACACAATTCAAAAATACACAAATCCATTTCGTTAATTCAAAACACTATTCAAAAATATACAAATCCAATTCGACAATTCAAAACCTGATTTAAAAGTACACAAATCCAATTCGTAAATTCAAAACACAATTCAAAAATACACAAATCCACTTTGCAATTCAAAACATGATTCATAAATACAAAAAAATCCATTTCATGAATTCATATTATGCTAATTTAATTCTAAATTTAAAACAATTCAAAAATACACAAATCCAATTCGTAAAAATCAAAACACAATTTAAAAATACACAAATCCAATTCATCAATTCAAAACACGATTCATAAATACAAAAATCCAATTCGTAATTCAAAACACGATTCATAAATACAAAAAATAACAATTTCATAAATTCAAAACACGATTCAAAAATACGCTAATTTAATCCCTAAATTCAAAACACAATTCAAAAATACGCTAATTTAATCCCTAAATTTAAAAAACTAATCAAAACTACACAAATTTTATTTATTTGGTGAAAATATGTATGATTTTTAACTGTGAATTCACAAATTGTGTTTACAAATTGACAAGTTGGATTTTGTAAATGTGAATTGTGCTGCACATGTATTATTTTTGAGACTGATCTGGCTATCCTTAGCATTTTTCAAGCTAGCTTTCACATCAAGGCATTTATTGTCTTTAAAGTCTTCCATCACTTGTATATTAAGGCAACCACACAGGTAAAAGCTCTTCAGTGGTCTATGTGAGATCCACAGGGAAGACACACAAAACAGTGTTTGTTCCTGAACCCGCTCTGACGTGAGCTTCAATGGGTCTCTTTGGAGCCGCCTGATTGACATGCTGTGGACATTTGGCCCGACTGCATGTCAGCGTGATGAAAGGACTGATACGTGCTGAAAGGAGGACCAAGGGGCCGAATGGGACTAATGCCATGAACAGACTGTCATAAAGGCTTGCGATATGGCAAAAGCAGAAACGGATTCTTAAAATAATTCACGTATGGAAGAAAAATGAATCACAAGAGCCTGTTTGCCAAGTTTAAAGTGATGTGATGATGAGGTTTTATTCAACTAGAAAGGCGAGAGGAGAAACAGTCACCGCCATCATGACAGACGTCGACTGGTTATTTCACTTGTCACTGGGAGGTCGACGTACTGCATGTAACTCGCTATTCATCAGTGCAGCTGACAACTCCACTTCAACTTTAAATCAAAGGTGCGTGCAATTCCTCAACCTTAATATTGTGTAGCAATTTCAGTGTGGTCTGATATTCTGTTTGAAAACATCTAAGGGCCCAGCCAATTCTGATAAACTGTTTACTGTGAAATGCTGTCATGCATTTTCAATGAAGGTTGAAATGTGGCATTCCAACAACACTGCTTGAAGACAATATTAAAGAGATCGTTCATTCGAAAATGAAATGACTGGCATCGTTTACTCACCTAAAGCATATGTATTTCTTGCTTCTTCTGCTATAATCTTTACACAAAAGTTTATTGTTTTTATGAATAACATTTAGAACATATTTGCAAGCAAAGTTAGTTGGATCCCTATTAACTTTCTCAAAAGAAATAAAAATGTTCAAATATTTTTTTTTTCAGGTTTGAAATTTGTAAGTTGTGCTCATACTTGTAGTTTATTTTCTTGGTTTGTCCAGGTCAGGCCAGGTCAAAAAAAAATGTTGTAGTTTAGTTAGCATTCACACTTTTTTTCTAAGAGCACATCTAAAAGTACAAAACAATATTACTTTTTTGTACTATAGGAACTTTAGGAACACAACATTCAAAAAAATATTTTGAGCTTGGCTAATATTTGTTTTGTGATGGGTGATAGCAGACATTTATTTTTAATTAGATATGGTACTGTTGATATATAGTATATATCGGTATTCATATCATATTTTTTTAATGATATCAATACTGATACGATTACTTATACTTCTTCCTGAGAATGGGAACAGGATCATTATACTTTAAAAGGATAATTCACCCCAAAATGAAAATCCTGCTATTTTCAACACAAAAGAAGATATTTTGGAGAGAGCTGATTGCTGGCACCCATTGGCTTCCATAGTAGAAAAAAAAATCATATGGAAGTCGATGGGTACAAGCAATCAGCTTTCTCCAAAATATCTTCTCTTATGTTCAACAGAACAAAAAACTAATAAAGGTTTAAAAACACACGAGAGTAAAATATGAGATTTTTTTTTTTTCATCTCTTTAAAGGGCATCTATGTTGAAAATCATCTTTTGACAGCTGTTTGGACAGAACTGTGTGTAGGTATAGTGTGTCCACAGTCATATTGCAATGATATAAACACAATAAGTCTCTTTTTTTTTTAAATTTCCTGACGTTAAAATAGGATCCAAATCCCAGTGATTTTGAGGCCAAGCGCAACGTGTGATTGAGTGTTAATATTGAGTGTGATTTTCCCCGCCCACCGAATTGATTGACAGACTCCATGTTTGTATAATAACAACATGTATACACATGCCCACAGAACATTGCAAATAAACTGGGATTAAAATATTTATTACAACTTTCTGTGATTTTTAAAAGTTTTTTAAGTTTAAAAACATTTTTCAGCATGTTTGTAATAAAGACCGTAAAATCCCTATGTAATTCTTAACCGCTATAATCACCACGGCACTCATCATTTCAGAAAGGCTTGAATAAACTCCACTACAAATGCATAAAATAGACTTACTTGGTATTTTTGACTAATGAGCTGTATTTCAGCTTCATCCGAGTCTGTCTCTGTCACTAACTGCTGTTTATCTGACACAACACAAGCAGACACGCACATCGGAGCGGTGAGTGGGGAGAAGCAGCTCATTTTTATTTAAAGCCACAGGTTACAAAAACAGCTATAATGTATTCAGACACCAAAATGGGCAACTTCTGGAGGCTATAATACATAATCTGATGGGTATTTTGAGCTGTAACTTTACAAACACATTCTGGAGACATCAAAGGATTATCTTACATCTTTTAAAAGGGGTAAAATAGGTGCCCTTTAAGGCATCTTATCAAATTCATGATTTACAGAAATATTAATAAAATAATATATCATTGCTAAGATAATTTCTTATAGCATAATTTTAAAAAAGAACAAAAATGCCAACATTAAATGTGAAATACTGAACTAACAGGGCAATCACACCAGAATTTCAATCAAATCAAACCTTACAACAGTAACCACATCCTGAATGATCACTTAAAGCTCATATTTCCACATATAAACACACTACATCATGGGTAGGGTAAATCAGTTTATGTGGGAGTATGATGCCAACAGACCTTCACTAGTCAACTTCCCTGTCTTGAAGAAACGATCACTATTAAGGGGACAAAAATGTTCTACAATCTGTCTGCTGCAATCTAATCTTGACACTTCAGTCCTTTCAAAATCATACTATGCAGTGACTTGCCATGTTGATTAAAGCCCACTATTATCAGTGCAAGTTAAACCCTCCTTTATGTGGTAATCTAGGGAAAAATGTTTCCTCCCAGAAGAACACCTGTCCTACTTCAGCTAAATATTGTCAATTCCCTCCCACGCAAGTGGGTTTTTCACTATACATCCCTTTGTGGCTCTGCTCCCACATGCATACATCAAAACCCCAGAAAATAATCACTCTGGCTATGATGCAATGAATAATAGATTAAATGAATCTATCTGAGCTGTGCTAAACGGTTACTGTAACTCTTCAGAGTTCGGGAACCAGTTCAGGCACATATCTAAGAAAATAAGAGTCTGCACTGCTCTGTTTGTGTCATTTCTGCCATGCATTTTACAAAGCATGTTAAATAAGAAAACCGATAATAATTCTCAGTAATGGGAACAAGTGTAAATGAAAAAAATATAAGGCCTTTACATGTGTTACACAACAATAAAGGGTAAAGATGATAGGCTGCATTTTCTTCTTTACTCTTTTTTTTTTGGTTTATCCGACAATTTAAAAAATGCTAAGTCTTACGCAATACAAGATAGGGTTAACATGATAATAAAATCCAGCCACAGTATATGGTCAGAACCATAAGTGACCACACTGCATCTGTAGTAGACACTAATCTGTCCTGATGTAAACCCAGACGGAAGCAAAGGACCGCCTACTCACCTGTCAATCAACCATTATATTTTAACAGTGGTTCTCAACCCTTTTCCTGAAAGCTGATGTGGGTGTAAAACAGAAAGTGGCCTCAGGAGCAGGGCTAAAAAACACTGCACTAAACATGGAGATGATTAGAAGCGCTTTAAAGGCAGCCAATCATCTAAACCCCCTCATAATCCAATCACAAGTGACCCACTGGAGACTCATTTGAGATGCATGTTAACACCAATAAACAGTTTTTAGTCTCAGCTGACCACTTGTATATTAGATCAGTCGAGAAGGAAGAAAACGTTGTACTAGGTGTAAACAAAGCTTAAGAAAATTTAGTTAGCAATTAAATATGACAACAATTAGAAACATCTAAATTCAATATTGACATTGCCCTGTTGGTTGTTTAATGTGTAGGCTGGTCAGCCTCTGTGGTCTAAAGGCACTAAAACAGGGATGGGCAAACTTGATCCTGGAGGGCCAGTGTCCCTGCAGACTTTTGCTCCAACACTAGTCAAACACACCTGAACACAGTAATCAGTGTCTTCAAGATCACTAGAAAGCTGCAGGCAGGTGTGTTTGATTAGGGTTGGAGCAAAAGTCTGCAGGGACACCGGCCCTCCAGGATCAAGTTTGCCCATCCATGCACTAAAATGAACACAATTACTGAGATAACCAATCAAGTCAAGTAACTTTTTTGCCATAACAATGTAAAACTGGAAACACACACTTATGGTGAAAATGATGAATGTAAAACAATGAACACATATTACTAATACAGCTACTAATTACAACTAATTACTAATAACAGCAAGGGAAAACCACCTGAATTAGTCAAATTATATTAATTATTAAAAACAGCTACAAAAGAAATTTGACTTTAACATATGACGCATACGATCACAATGGTGTGATTACAAAAGTGAGTGCATCACATGATCAGCTGTTAAATTCAGATCTGCTCATGCTGAGCCAGAGAAAGACGCGTTGTATCATAAATCACAACTTATCAAGTGTTTTCAAACAAATAATGTTTATTTTAAGTTTCACACTTTTAAATAGATATAAGTACTAGCAAAACAGAACATTTATGGTTTGTAAAATACATGCTGATGCCAATGGAGATGGTAAAAAAAATATTTTAGCAAAAGATCAAATATTTGAGAGCTAAAGTGGCAGTGTGCCGATTTTCTTTTGATCTTTTGCTACAGTGTTTATTTTTGATCAAGCCCCTGCCTCCGAGATTTTTTAGATGTGCGCACATTTCTGTTTTTCCAAAAAAATATATTTTAAACATTCAGTTGAAGTCAAAATTATTAGCCCCCCTTTATTATTATTATTATTTTTTTTTAATATGTAGAAAGTCTTATTTGTTTTATTTTGGCTAGAATAAAAGCAGCTTTACATTTTTTAAAAGCCACTTTAAGGACAAAATTATTAGCCCCTTCAAGTTATATTATTTTTCGAAAGTCTACAGATCAAATCATCATTATACAATAACTTGCCTAATTACCCTAACCTGCCTAGTTTCCCTAATTAACCTAGTTAAGCATTGAAATGTCACTTTAAGCTGTATAAAAGTGTCTTGAAAAACATCTAGAAAAATATTATTTACTGTCATCATGGCAAAGATAAAATAAATCAGTTATTAGAGATGAGTTATTAAAACTATTATGTTTAGAAATGTGTTGAAAAAATCTTCTCTCCTTTAAACAGAAATTTGGAAAAAATAAACAGGGGGGCTGCTAATTCTGACTTCAACTGTAAATCGAATGACGTGCTTTATTTGACACCCATCACCGCTCATAGGTCAAATAATATTAACATTTATGGTTTGTAAAATACATGCTGATGACTATGGCGATAGCAATAATGAGTATTTTTCAACTTAAAGGACAATGTGCATTATTTACATCATATGCATAATAATTAGGTTAGTAGAATGATTACACTATTCTTCCATAATTTAAACAGCCACTTTTATGTCCACATGTCTGAAGAAGATGAGGAACTAGCATGTTGTAAATCCAGCCGCTTAAATTTCTCCACTTTAGTGCTGACTAATATGACAGCACCCATCACCCATAATCGATTAAATAATATGATCATTATTATGTTGTTACACTTACACATATCTGACAATCAATTTTTCTGATATTTCACAATATAATTAGAACATGAGTTAATATTTGCAGAAAGAGATATATAAAAAATATATATGCTTAAATCATCAGTGGTCTAATTTATAAAATTTGCATAGAAACCTTTTTAAAAGTGAACATACAACGTACATGTTTTTATTTCTTAATGATTATGGCTCACATGATGATTTAAAGTGGTTCAAATAAGTCAATATTTAAGTTAAATATGTTTACTTAGAGTTTACGTACAGCTGCGCAAATTCTCCCATCAAGTTGGTTTTTTATTGATCACAACTTTTGCATGGCAAGTAGGGTTCGCACATTTCTGCCCATTTGGTGCATATGCCACGTATATAAATGAGACCCCTAGGCTGTGGTATGGAATAAAACTAATGTGTTACCATGTAAACTTTAAAGCAACACCTTCTAAATAATGGTCACATTCTAAAACTCACACTGGTGGGTCAGCAGTAGTATTTATAACTTGTGAAAAGGTTTAAATGGCTATGCTTTGCTCACAACTAATTCACTACCACTGTACCACTGTTTTTGTATTCAGCTGCAGACATTGTTCATATTCAGCAACTGAAAATCAGAGGCTGGCATTGAGCAAATTTATATTATATCTATGTTTATTCTTTCTTTCAGAGACAATAACTTGTCAAGCACTTATTTTATCATCCAAAATAATCATTTAAAATACAAATATTAAATAAAAAGGCCATTGCCACACGAAGGAAGTAAACGAATGTTTAAGATGTTTGTTGTTTTTTTAATGTCTTAAAACAATTTTTTAATAATAAAAATAATTTAAATATCCTCATTGGCTGTCTATGGGCATTTTTTTACTTAATAGTCTTTATTTGATTGGTCAATGTTTGTCCAAATAATGGAACTATACGGGCTTCACATTATAAAACTGTTTCTCAGTACCACTGCAATTATTGCATGTGCATCTTTTTAAGCTTTTTATGTTTTCCCTCATAATAACAAACAAAAACACAATGGCAAACACAGTTCTCTTCAACATATCAATCAAGCGACAAAAACGCTGATTTTCTTTTGTTCTGCTTCTTAAAGCCCCGCTCATTGTTCTTGTGGCAAAGGAAGAAAAATTATAATCAAACTGAAATTTGTTGCCCTTTCTGGCTCCGGTGCTCTCTGGTTTTGTTCTGGGAAGGTGTATGTAGCGATTAGAGGATAAGACAGCAGCCATGCACAATCGCCCTAATGAGCGAACTCTCTACAGATGTAATTAGCTCCATATAATTACTTTCACACTTCCCCGTGACAAGAACATACAGAATCAGCTCTTACACTGTGTGTTCAACTTTCCTTTGATAGCCTTCCTCTAACAAGACACTCTCCGATGTCACCCTATAAATTCGCCCTAAGGACTGCCCTAAAATGAAAAACACTGCTCCAGCCCTAGATTTAGTGCTCAGCCTCCAGTAAACAGCATACTCTTGCTTTGAGGCACTGAGACTCACTTAAAAGAGCTCAACATGAGAGAGGTTTATCACAAGTACTCATCTGGGAGAAACTATAGCCCATGTGAACCTGTCAGGGTGATCGGTCTACTGTGCAAGCGTCAAAGTATCTCAAACATCTGAAATATCTCTTCATCAGAAGCTGTTTGTATAATCAGCAATACGCTCTTAAAAATAAAGGTGCCAGAAAAAAAAGTGGCTTTGTGATGTCCCTTTTTTAGGTTACTCAAAGAACCTTTTAGTGAAAAGTTTTTCAAATGAATCTAAAAAAACTGGAATGAAAAGGTTCTTCCTGGAACTATCAATGCCCATAAAGAACCTTTATTTTTGAAGAGTGGATGTACTGTTGTACGTCGCTGGCAGAGTTAAACACAAGCATGGAAAGGTTGCCTGTGTCAGTCTCAGACATCAAAGGGCAAGATTTGTGATTGACAGCCAGCTGAGCCATGAACAAGGATGTCTCCTCTGTTTGGCTTGTCTAAAATTGTTCATATTAGCTATGCACAGGAATATGGTTCATATTCCATCTCATGACAGGAAAATATGCTGTCTGCAAATATGCTATAAAAACATGTTAAATATGACAACTGCAGTGCCAGGAATTTGCTGTTTAAAAGGGTGGTGGTAATGCTTCAGGCGATGTTTCAACAGAAATAAACTAAAGACAAAAATAATGCAATAAACAACACAATGTGCATATCTTTGCATACATTACTCACATAAATATAAGAAACTTAAGTATTTAAGGCTGTTAGTTGCCTAAACATTTTAAAATATTGTATTTATGTCTTAAAGATGTTGTTTTGCACTATAAAAATATGATAATTCATATAAAACTACTGTTAATGGTAATGTTTTTTCATTAAATAACAGTATTTTTTTCTTTTTTTTACAGTACATTAAAATTGCAATGCATTTATATAATGAAAACGCATAATAAATGCATCTTTGTTTACTAAACACTTAAAAAGCACAAGTAATTTGTAAAGTAAAAGCAACGAAATTAAACGAGTGTGGCACAAGAACCCCCTGAAATTGTGAAACACACCACTGTGTCAGATTCAACCTCAGGTGTTCCAGGACATTTTGCCAGCTTTGCAGTTCCACCTGACATCTTGACGTTAATCGTGACAGTAATCCAGCTGGGTTTTAGACTGTATAAGTGAAGACAGCAACAAAATGTCTGGGGTTTTACTTCGCTAAGCGTACACTGGCATAAATCATCTGTGCAGAGTCGTACGGAAATTCAGCAGAGCAACAAGCGTGATGGAAACAGGTCGCGTGCGCACTGCAGATGTTTGGCTTTGGGAAGAGTAACAGACCTCGGAGATGTACAATAATACACAACTTACAGGCGTATGTCATGGCAAAGCTGCTCCCCGTGTCCACCATGTCCACTTGCGGTACCAGTTTAGGGACATCATTGTGCTGCGAGAGCGCGAAACGGAACACATCGTATTCATGGGAGTCGGTTGGAAACAAACCTCCTGTCGAGATTACAGAAAAAGTAATTGAGTGAAAATACAAGCAGAATGTGAACATCTAAACGTAAATGACCTCGAAAATACCTCATTCTGTGCAACGGAAACTTTAGGGACGCGATTATAAACAATAGACGCCGAGTACTCACCTATGTTGATGTTACTTGGGAAACTTGAACATGAACACAACCCAAGCAAACCGGTTAAGAGTAGGACGAAGCTTTGCCACATATTTCCGTTTGCATTTGAAAATCACGCCAAAAGCCAAACATATATGATATATATCCAAAAGTCTTTTGTCTCTTCACTCACACTGAACCCATGGCTGTAACGCAGAGCCAGCAGAGCGCAGTGAATCCCCTGTTGGTAAGTCCTGTTGGTACTGTAAAACTGCGGTGCTGACTGAATAAACGTGTCTCAGACAGACCTACTAACAAGTGAACAGACTCTCTGTAATGTCAGCAGGAGAAAGTAAACGCGGATCTTGATCGCTTTCTCAACACCATCACCGCGCGCGCTCCCGGTTGCCGTTACTCTGAATAGAAGAGCGAGTGACTGGGTAAACTTGAAGCCGTGCGCAGACTGTACCATTATTACCAGCTTGCTTGCTCCAGTCGGCACATGTGTAGCTATGTAAGATGATTGTTACGCTAATAAAATTAATATTTAGAGGAGTCTATTAAATGACTGATAAACAGAGCTTCATAAACAGACTATTGGATCAGCTGGAGCAAACTATATTACCCAAGAAGATATTTTGTCAATTGTCAATGGCATATTTCAACATTTAAGATCAACTACTGGGTATTCTACACTCTAATAAATGCTGGGTTATATTAAGCCAGTTCTGTGTCAAATAGAGATTAATCCAAACATTGGGTTTGCCCATATTTGAACCCAGGTTTAAAACAGCTAAGCATATTTTAGAGTGTAGAGTAAACAAATTGGCAGTTGGCTCATTTATGGTAAGTCACAATGATTTTAACATCACGTCAGATGAAACACACAAATTCTACCCAGAATGACTCTGTCCGTAAAGAAAAGCATTTGTTTCTGAGGTTTATACATACTCAGATTGTTTTAAATAATAACCCTGACCCAACATTTCGGTTCATGAAATATTTTCTTTTGGAATGAATCACATACTGTAACTGATGCTATGGTGAATCTGAGGATTGCATCAACAACTGCATTGGTCACAATACCCCAGTGAATGGCACAGACTGCATGAGTTAATAAATGATAAATGCATACTGTATTCACATCTATATTACATGCAATGCATTGCACAACATCAGCATTTATAAATTTGGCGGTTCACACTGTTCCAGTGAAATGTGTACTTGTATTCCGTCTACAAATTTGATTTATATACAGAGACTGCAGTGACTTGAATTAGGGAAATTGCACACAGTCCCACAGTAAAAGATTAACTAATAGTTATTATCACCATACTTCCACAGGCTGATTGATTACAGTGGAGGGCAACATTATTAACCCTGCGAAATTTAGTTCTTTTCCAAAAATATTTCTCAATGGATGTTTCATAGAGCAAGATGTTTTTTTGATTGCTAAAGAACAAGTTGTCCAATGACTTGCCTAATTAACGCAACTTGCCCAGCTAACCTTCATTAGTCTAGCCAGGCCTTTACAATGAACAAACAATGAACAATGTATTTTTTACAGTGTATATTACTCTGTGTTAGCATTAATTAATGAAAATAAAGGCATTTATTGTTAGTTCTTGTTACTCTCAATGCATTAACTAGCATTAACAAGCATTCCAGAATTTGGATTTTAATAATGCATTAGTAAATGTTGAACTATGATAAAAAATTATTGTTCATTATTCATGTTAGTATACGTAACATTAACTAATAAAACCTTATTGTATAAAGTGTGACCCTAATGGATGATATAACGGCAAATTTTCATACATTGCACACAGCACAAAGATCTGAGCACTGAATAAACTCAGGTTAAAAAAATCTTGTGATATGAATACAACCAATTTATACAAACCTTTAGAATATAGATATAGATACAACTGTACTGTATGTAAGCACTTAATTCACGAAAAAAAAAAAAATTCACATGCAAGTTCTAAATGCTACCACTGTCCCAACTGTTTTTCAATGTAACCATTATTTAGAAATCATCACTTTAAAGTTTGCATAGTGATACATCAAGTTTATCATGTGACACACCGCATCCCAATGATTTATGCATATAGTATATAGTTTTTTTTTTTGATATTCTGATTCACAAATTTGTGTAAGAACATATAAACAGCTTAATAATAATAATAATTATTTGAATAGATGATGGGTGACGGAATGTTAGTCTGCGATGCAGTAGAGAGATTAGAGCTGCTGGATTTACAACATGTTAATTCATCAAATTCTCACAAATACTTGAAAGTAAAGGGCTGTTTAACTGGAAAAGAAATAGAGTAAACGTTCTAGTTTTGTAAAGTGTGTGCATCTGATTATGTTTAAAAATAATTATAATTGCAGTCTCCATAAACATCAGCATGTATTTTATTTATTTAGTTTGAAAACACTGATAAATTGCAATTTATGACAAGCACCATGGGCTTCTTTCTCTGGCTCAGCACAAGCCATCGCAAGAAAGCAGATTTGAATTTAGCATCTGATCTTATGATGCACATAACCTTCTAATCACACCGGTGTGATCATACGCTCTAGGGACCAGCCAAGACTGATCACACCAGTGTGATTGTATGCATCAAAGATTTAAATCTACAGACACAAATTGTTAAAGTGCAATAAATGAAAGCCAAAAAATCTCAAAATTGTCATAAAAAAACTGTGTACTATGCCAGCAGAGTCTCGCCTTAATGTAACTGCAATGATTTAATATAAGCATAAGATTGGGCTGTAAGTGAGTGTTGTCCACTGAGATTAGATTATATTAACAGTGACACAGGCCTATGTAATTAAGACGGCACAACTGGCTTCATCAACTGCAGGATGTAATGACATTAACATCCATGACACAGAGCAATTACAGTGTGGTGGATCTCCAGTCCCTCTCGGCTCACCAGCAGAAGAAGGAAATCCGTTAGCTTCCCTGTGGTTTACTGAGCTGCATTGCCAAGTGCCAAAAAACGCCTTATGGGAATTGGGAACACGACTTGCTGCAAGTTAGCTGAAACAAACAAACAACAAAAAAAGAGAGAATGAATTATTAAATATCCATAAATAAAACATTAATGTTGTAAATAAATAAGTGAAATTTGCTTGAGTGTGTGTTGTGTGAACTGGGTGGATTTAGAGTTCAATCAGCTTTTTTTGCTGTGTTCACTACAACATTTTATTTGCTGACTTAAATTTTTGAGTTGAATCCAATTAATAACGTATTATAATGAGCTCAATCTTATACTTTTTCAAAGAAAGTAAACAAATATCTGATTTTTTATTTCGTTTTATTGTTTCAAATTTTTATTGTTTTTTATTTTGGTGACCGCAACTAACTGAGTAAATAATTTAATATTTATAGTTTATCAATCAATTTACATTTACATTCCAATATGTTTAAAGTATTGACCTTATTCTTCACGTACGACATTGGAATCTTTTTGGCTCGAGACTTCCATTGATTTTCGGATGTTAAAAACATTTCGTTACGCTGCTTGATGCTGCAAACTGTCAGTCAGTAAGTCTTTATTTATTTCCAGAAGGCAATTTGGTTGGAGCATACAAGCATATCAAACACATAATACACAAAGACATATTGTACAATACAAATCTACCCTAAATTTAAAAACCTTACAGCTGAGAGGATAAATGAAAGTTTGAACTGATTTGTTTTACTAATAGGAGTTCTATATCAAAACCAGAAGGGAGAAGATAAAACTTGTGGTGCATAGGATGGAAATCATCTGACAGAATACTCTAAACTTTACTCAAAATTTGTCTATGGTATAACTGAGCCATAGTCATCTGTTTTCTGTGTTATTTTTCCTCCAAGTTCACAATTTTCTCCAAACAACTCTTATTTTTCACACTTAGAGAATTGAACCAACAAAGCAAAGAAAAAGATAACAGTGACTGAGTGTATGAACTGTAAAACATGCACATGAGTGATTTATCTATATTAAATGATAATGATATTTTCTAATTACATTATTCTGCTTTTTATGTATAGTCATGAACACACTTGTCTGTAGAGCAAAGCACTTTCACCATTTTTTTGCTGTTTAATATTCCTAGTCATTTTTCCCATAGGCGACGGAATCAAAAGTTCGAAAAAATTGAAAAAACTGAGCACACTCCGCATCGCAGAATAAGGTCAATATCTTCCTACAAAAAACTTATGCACTTCTGTTTAATATAAAAGTATTTTCCAAGAGAATTAATTTTACAAGAGAAATTACTGTCTTATGTATAACAATCAACAGCTCTTTTATTTTTTGTCTTCAGAGTGAAAGTCTGCATCAGTATGAAGTAGGCAGAACCAGAACCAACACTACAGGGTGGAGTAAAGCTGAGCCTAGTGGATCTAAATGCTGCAGAATCACAACAGCACACTTACAGTATATCCTGCTTACAAGAGGATCCTTCCTCTGGTTATTCTTGTCAGCGCTGGCACGATTTTTACTGCTGCTCTTTGATTTCCCCCTCGGAGAAAATCTGAGGATACTCCACATCTTAGAAAATCAGTGAAGAATGTGTACAGTCAGTGAGCTTAAATCCACCACGCTTCGTGATTCTCCTAATCTTCATTCAAATACCTATGAACTAGAAACGAAATGCACATTCAGCTTTTTCCTGACACCATCCTGATTTACTGGCAGTCTAGAAAAGAGCTTTTTGGTTTATCTATGTTTATGCTCACAAACATCTTCTGGAAAGTCATCTGAATCAACAAAATAATTGTTAGCCATAATCAAATCATTGATCCTCAAGATCTCAATGCTGATGAATAAAGCAAATAGCCAAAAGTATCCCACATTCAGCTCATTATTTATAGCTCAAAGTATGTTCACAGCAATTCTTTGACATAAAGGTACAAGGGAATGAAATATTTAGCGAGTGAATAATGCAGCACCACCTTAGGCTATTTGACAGTTATTATTACAGAAGTTTTGATTGTGCGCCTGAGTTTTTAAAAGGAAGGGATCCCAAAGAAAGAGCCATTTGTGTCCGGGTTCAGCCCTCAATCCAGGACGTTTTTCTTCCCATTAGTTGTTAAAGGTGATGAGGCATAGCTAATTCAGCAGCACTGCAAGTAACATTTGCGTCTCCATTATACCTTAAAAGCTTTTCACCTTTGAAAGTCAGACAGTGAAGCGCGAGGTCTTTCAGCAGGAAGCACTGAAGCCATTACCATCATTACAGAACAAAGCTCTGTGGAAAAAAAGTGGGAAAAGACGTCATTCCTTTCATATTAATTTGGACGCTGTTTTAACTGTCATGCCCTGTTTTCATGAAAGTCAAGGGAACGGGCAAGTGTTTGACCCAAATAGATGAGAGGGGTTTCTTTTTTGAACTAGGACTTGGTAAAAGAAAGAGATTTCGCATTCTCTTCTCTACAAGAAATTATTATTTGACTGGAGGTAATTCATTTGGCTAGGCACTATAAATAGGTTTTCTTAACATTATATTAAACTCTGAACTTCAGATACATGGTGTAGCAGAATCTAAATTCATTAAAACGAAAAACATTTGACTTAACCCAGTTAAATTTCTTGCAGTTTGCTATAATAACAAGCTAAAAGTAATAATGCCACATAAGTATACTTAAAGTATTAGTTCATCCAAAAATGTAAGTGATGTTATCAATTGCTCACCCTCATGTTGTTCCAAACACCTGAGACCTTTGTTCATCTTTAGAAATTAAGCTATTTTTCTGAACTTTAATCAAGTCGGGTACCTTCCTGTCTACAGAGGATTAAGGAGCTTTAGTTTTCACCTAAAATATCTTAATTTGTGTTCTGAAGAAGAACGATGGTCTCTGGGGTTCTCTGGGTGGGTTTGGATTGACATGAGTGTGAGTAATTAACAGTGGTGGAAAGAGTACTGAAAAATCATACTTAAGTAAAAGTACCAATACTTGCCTAATAATGTAGTGCAAGTAGAGTAAAAGTATCTGGTGTAAATATTACTTAAAGTATAAGTAAAAAGAAGACCTTTCAAAAGTACACAAGAGTAGTGAGTAGTGAGCTGTAAAAAGCTGATGCATTTACATCTAATTTGTGGATGTGTGTAAACGTAACATTCTGTAGTGCATTTAGTTATTGCCCAGCAGGCACACAACGTCATAAGATGTTAATATTAGGTTAGAATTAGGTTGTGATGTTAGGTGACCAAAATTCAATGTCTAGCCAGCGTCTAAGGACAACAATATATTGATGTTCAATAATGGCGTCAAATGACATTGATATTTGGTTGATTTTAGCTTGTGTTAAAAAGTGACCCAAATCCAACGTCGAGCCAACATCTTTAACCAGCATCATATTGACATCAAATACTGACATTTTTTCATCAGGTATGGCAACCAAAATCCAACATCTGATAGACGTCATAGGGTTAACGTCCACACAACCTCGAGCTGTAACATCATTAGATGTTGATATTTGGTTGGTTTTAGGTTGGGTGTTGGACATTGGCGTCGTCCTGACATTGAGTTCTGACGTCAACCCAATTTTTATTTCCAAACTAAATGCAACATCCCCATGACGTTAGGGTACAACGTCAATCTGACGTCATGTTGACTTTGTATGCCTGCTGGGTGTTTAGGGCCATTTCGGTCATACAGTAAACAAGAAAAAATAAAGTAGCTACTGCAGGTTGAAGGAAAGTAGTGGAGTAAAAGTACCAGTAAAAGTAGACATTTATAACTACTTAGTAAATTACAATTTCTGAGAAAAACTACTTAATTACAGTAGTTTGAGTATTTGTAATTAGTTACTTTATACCACTGGTAATTAATAACAATTTTAATTTTGGGGTGATCTAGCAATAATTTTTTTATGCGTAGAATACGGTGTGTGACAAATTTGACACATGAAGTATGATTAATCTGCCATTAAATGTACATACAGATTGTAACTACTGTAGTTGTAATCCATAATGATTTTTTAATGCTGGTGCATTCATACAATCCTAAACCCAAACAACTCAATCAAAAGCATATTAATAAAAAATAATAATAATAAACCAGCTTGGTTAATTCAATGAATGATGAATCATATTAAAAAATTATTAGCCAAAACTGCTTTTGCTTTCGACTTTCACTTAAGTAAATAACAATTCAATTTGGCATGAAGCAAACATTACAGGGGTCTTTCTTATTGTAATATATTGACACAATGGCCACTTTAGGTATACCTGTTCAACTGTATATTAATACAATTATTTAATCAACTAATCACGTCAGCAACATATAGGCATGTAAATGTGGTCAAGGTGATCTTCTGAAGTTCAGACTGAGCACCAGAATGGAGAAGATTTAAGTGACTTTGAATGTGGCATGGTTGGTGCTGTCAGGCACATTGATCTGAGTATTTCAGACAGTGCTGATCTATATGATTTTCACACACTACTATCTCTAGAGTTTACAGAGAATGATTTGAAAAAAAATATATAGTCAGTGGCAGTTCTGTGGGCAAAAAAAAAAAAAAAGCTGTGTTGATGACAGTGGTCAAAGGAGAATTACTAGATTAGCTTAAACTCAGTAAGACAATAGAAACTCAAATATTCACATGTTACAACTGAGGTCTGTAAAAGAGCATGTTTGAACGCAGATGAGCAACAGCAGCAGAGCAAATTAGTGACACTCCTGTCATAAAAGAACAATAATCTAAGTCTAAAACTCACACACTATCAAAAACACTGGACAATAGAATATGGAATAAGGTTACCTGGTCTGATGAGTATCAATTTATGCTGTGAAATTTGGATGAGTTAAAGTTAAGGAGATTTTTGTCTGCACACTTTGGACCACCAACTGTACAAACACCACAGCCTACCTGATTATTATTGTTGAGCGTGGCCATCTCTTTATGACCACAGTAAACCTTTTTTGTGATGTCGACTTCCAGCAGGATAATACATCAAGTCACAAAGCTCAAATGATCTGAAACTGACAGTGAGTTCACGAAACTCAAATGGCTCCACAGTCACCAGAACTCGATCCGGTAGGGCTCCTTTGAGAGATTTCACATCGTGGACGATACTATCAGGTCAATATTGAACCAAAATCTCTGAGGAATGTCTCCAGCACATTGTTGAATCAATGCCATAAATAATTGCAGCAGTTCTGAAGGCAAAAGATGTCCAAACTTGTGTCCGCAAAGTGTACCTAATAAAGTGGCCAGTACTTTAAGTATTTACTACAGTAAAAGGGCTTTTTAGGGGAAAAAAAGGGGGTGAAAGTAGGACAGAACTTGTATAATTTGGTCCATTGGGAACTGTTTGGATCATTTTAATTGAACTGAGTAAGCAGAAATTTGCAGTTGGCTTAACTAGACTGTGTAATGACAGTAATAGGACAACATGAGATGGTGGTTTATTCAGATATCAAAATTAATAACCACACTTTAAAATATCAGCCAGTAAAATCTTGTGAAAGAAAACTGGGGTAATTATAATTGATCTTTAAAAATTTCCGTAAAGCTACTATGAGAGCATTAAACATAACACAAGCAACTATGTGTGTGTGGTTTTCAAGTGCATTCACTAAAATAGGTCATGTTTGTCAGTAAACTCTGCGTCTTCATGACCAAACTAGGAGTTGAATGCTCTCGTTTCCTGTTGGATTCCCCAGCACATAACACATACCCTCGGAAATGTTCTGTTAATCTTTACAGGCGAGCAGGGATGACAGTGTACTTAACAGGGGAGTAAGAACATCAAATTATGTGGCTGATGGAATGAGACGGATGCAGCTTTGTCAGCATTACTCCAGCAGGTGTCATTCGTTGGAACATGGGGAGTGAATCTAGGCTGACTGCACAGGCTTAAAGGTGCCCTAAGCCATCTATGACATTTTTACTAACTTCCACTTCTGTGTTAGACCAACCTCCATCCATTCTGTCACATGGTATATAAGTCGTGTCCTCTAATGATATGTCAGGCAATCTAATTACAGCGCATCTGAATAGAGCGCAGTGGTCAGGTAAAAACTTCATGCTTTTTTTCCACAGGGAAACAGTTTTTTTTAGTAATAAATCATAAAAAATATATATGTTTTTGTTGAACACATCAGTTTGTGTTAATTCAAGTTGTTTTTAAAACAGTCATGTATATATGAGTATGGCATGAGTAGCAGTGCCATATGGATGTATATCGGCACTCGTGGAAGGCATGCCTTAGTGTCCCACCAGTGACGATATACAGCCATATCGCACTGCTACGGTGTGATATTGCATTTATACAACTGTTCGATGGCATAATCGTGTATATAAAAAGAAAAATCAAACACGTTCTTTGTGTCTAAAAACCCTTTTATAAGAGGAACTACTTTCTTCTGCCATTCATTCACATCTGCAGCTGACGTCAGAACAGCAGAAAGCATTGCTACTTCACAAACGTCACTTTAGAGCTTCGAATAATTCTCTAGCGTAATGTCTAAGGTGATTTAGCTCACATTTTAAGGCCGAACGGCATGAAATGCCATCAGTCTACAGAGATTTCCCAGTATTTCTCTGTTGCAATCAGGAGATCACAATAATTAACCACAAAAAAAGCCAAAGCAGATTACTGTTGTGTTTGCGATAAGGAAAAATGCTAAACACATGCAGGCATTTTTTCTATCTTTCTGTTTACTGAACTAGTCTGCAGTAACGAAAACAGGAGACACATAAGAAACAAACAGATGGCCAACCAAAAAGTAACTCAGGGTTATACAAAGAGTGGCCAACACAAAATACATACATTCCTGGTATGCAAGACCCATCTCACACTCAAGACACTACAATTATATGATATAAATGCAGCACTGCAACATACAAAAGAGAGAGATCGACTTAGAATGTCATTTACCAGTTTATTAATGATTTGATCAGCTGTAGTTAGAAATTAAGCTGTTTTCCTACTCTAAGGGCTTATCATGTGGTCTATGTCGCCATCTTGTGGGTTGACAATATCAACCATCTTTGCTCTGTTCACTGACAGGCTAATGGCCTTCAACGCGATGTCTCTCAGAAATTATAAATATTTAAAAGATGCATTATACTCATAAATAAACTGCGTATTGCAATCTAAACAACTACATTTTAGACTAAAAAGCCTCCAAAGTACAATATGTTGTCCAACAGCTGCAATATTTGTCAAACTGTAGAGTGTCCTCTGTTTGTTGCTGTATGTTGGTGGAGTAATACACAAGGGTGAAGAGTAAAGAAGCTGGACAAGTGCTGTTTTTGCATAATATTGCACGGCTATCAGCCAATCAGATTCAAGAACCAGATAGAACTGTTGTGTGTGTGTATATATATATATATATATATATATATATATATATATATATATATATATATATATATATATATATATATATATATACTGTATTGAAGATACTGTATTTGCTGTTTAATGGAGAGAAGATAATTTCATAATAACATGACATATTAACATAATAACTTTAATAACTAATTTCTAACAGCTAATTTCTTTCAAACTAATAACTAATTTTATTTTTTTTTACATAATTTTCTAGTTATTTTGCAAGGTATTAGTATTTGGGTTAGTGCAATTTAACTGTTAATTCATTAGGTTAATTAGGCAAGCTATTAATTAGGCAAGTCAGTGGAACAGTAGTTAGTTCTGAAGCCATTAAAGGGCACCTATTTTACCCCTTTTTCAAGATTTAAGATGAGTCTTTTGTGTCTCCAGAATGTGTTTGTAAAGTTTCAGCTTAAAACACCCATCAGATTATAAATTAAACCTTTCAGAATATTGGATTTACTTGTGGCCTGTGCCTTTAATGCTAGTTCTCCCCGTCCACCGTTTCCACGTGCCTGTCAGTGTGTGCTTCAATCTCCGCCTTAGCTGTG